>JANHGB010027176.1:0-16792 GCA_026283785.1 Coracopsis vasa | reverse complement strand
GTGCTCCAGTCCCCTGATCATCCTCGTGGCCCTCCTCTGGACTTGTTCCAACAGTTCCATGTCCTTTTTATGTTGAGCACATGAGAACTACACACAATACTCCAAGTGAGATCTCAGGAGAGCAGAGTAGAGGGGCGGGATCACCTCCTTCGACCTGCTGGTCATGCTCAGGATACGGTTGGCTTTCTGAGCTGCGAGCGCACACTGAAGCCGGCTCATGTTAAGTTTCTCATGAACCAACACCCCCAAGTCTTTCTCTGCAGGGCTGCTCTGAATCTCTTCTCTGCTGAACCTGTAGCTGTGCCTGGGATTACCCCAACCCAGGTGCAGGGCCTTGCACTAAGCTTGGTTCATGAGATTCATGAGGTATCATGAGGTAACTTCATGAGATTGCATTGGCCCGCCTCTCAAGCGTGTCAGGGTCCCTCTGGATGGCATCCCTTCCCTCCAGCGTATCAACCGAACAGCTTGGTGTCATCGGCAAACTTGCTGAGCGCGCACTCAATCCCACTGTCCATGTCACTGACAAAGATGTTGAACAAGACCGGTCCCAACACTGATCGCTGCAGGACACCACTCGTTACTGGTCTCCAGCCGGATATTGAGCCATTGACCACAACATTTTGTGTTTGGCCATCCAGCCAGTTCTTTATCCACTGGGTGGTCCACCTACCAAATTGATGTCTCTCCAATTTAGAGACAAGGATGTCATGTAGGAAAATTTATTTTAGGCTTGCTCTCCATTTAATTTCACAATCTTTTTCACAGTGTTTATATGTGGGGACTGCGTTCTGCTAATGCCCCAGGGTAGGGGAGCAGCAGCAACAGCCAAAAAACCCTAAATATTGCCTCCAATCCTTTCCTTTCAGTGGAAAGGTCTGAGCTGTCTGTTGCTGGGAGAAAGCAATTGTTTTCAAACCTCATTAATAAAACATGTGTCTAAAGCCAGCCCTGTGTCGCTATTTCAGACACCAGCAAACGTATTACTTATTAATCTTGTTCCATTTCTCATAGCAAATCTCATGTCACAGGGGTTATACAAAGGAGACCTTAGAGGTTAGAGCAGTTCACAGACTCTCTTTTAGTAGAGCTGATCAAATGGTATATCGCTAGTATCTCATTTAATAATGTTTTACCTTAAATTTCTCTAAAAGCTTGCTTCCCAAGAGGTGATCAAATGGAAAGAAAAATTTTGATTCATTATTTTCCCACTCTTTCTGAAACATCTTTGCAAGCCAATCTTCCTGCATAGAAAATTGTTTCAAGATCTGGAGATTAAATTGCTTAGTTTTTAGAAACTAGAAACTTTAGAAAGAAGAAAGAATAGATGGCCGCTAGAAAGGGTCTACGGAATCTACGATCCCCAAGGTACCAGGGCAGGCCAGAAATGGAGCTGGAAAAAGACCCAAAGAAAAGTAATACCCTCAAAGGCACAAAAGATATATTAAAAATTAAAAGGGGGAGGAGAGAGAAAGAGGTTGAGGAAAACCAGAAGAAAGAAGGCTCTGGTGATTTTTCAGCATATCATATTGCTCAGTGATTTTATCTTTTTCTAGAAAACTTTATCCCCAATTCAAATTCCTGGAAGCACTTTGGTTTGCCATCACTGCTCTCTCCCAGCCCATAGGGAATAACACTGGCTTGGTGCACCATCTCTTGGGGTATATAAACAGCTCTTCTGGACAGTGCTTCTTTGCACAACGATTAAGGTCACTTCCTTCCTATGGCTTTCTATGTTTGCTTTTACCTATCATTATTTCATAACCATGGGTGGGACCAAAGCTAGCTCCTGAAAACTAGTTTTAAGTCTTTGCAAGGCAAAGGGTTTCGAGAAAGCTGAAATTGAAAGAAAGGAAAGAAAGCAAAAGCCTTACTGATAAGGAAGACAGAGGAGAACAGTCCTTTCTCAATGTACAGTTTTCCTTATCAGGTTGAGTTAACTAAGGATTTCAATGTGGATTTGCACCTTCCTGCAGAGAGCAAGGTGGCTCTGCAGATACCTCTTGCAACTCCCCCACTTCTGGTGCAGCACAGCCAGGGGTCTGCTGTCAGACATGCAAACCTGAAATAAATCACATGTGATTTCTGGCCTGCCTCAGCCAATGCACATCTCAATACAATGCAGTTGATGTCACTTAGCAGCTAGAGGACCTGTTTGCCAGAAAATAGACTTTGTCAATGGCATTAAGTATTTTCAGTTAACACTCTGTGCTGGTGAAGCATTCCCTCTGAAGAGCACTTAGCTCACTAATAGCTTGAAATCTAATGCCAATATACAACAATCAAAGCAGGCCAAGTATCAAACAGTTTCTTTACTTAGGTTTCATACCCCCACCAAGACATATCCCAGAGTTACTATGGGGAACTGGTCACAACAAAGTTGAGTGTTGTTTGCCAACAGCAGCAGAGAAACCCACAGCTCCCCATCCTGTCTTAATCCTCCAGTTCCTAAGAGCAACCATGTAAATACATCCCATATTCAAGAAGCAGGCTATTTTTTTCTTTAGCAGTGACAGACATTTGCATTCTTTCCCATATGAAAAAGAAGACAGACAAATTGAAGGTTGTCATTTACATTGGCAAACACAAGCATATAGGAAAATGCTTCAATTTAGCAGCATCACTGTGAAACTGAGTTTTATCTTGTCTTGCAATAGGAAAAAAACACACTACATGGAAAATGTTATAACGACCTGATGAGAATGGTGGAACAAATTACCTTGAAACAATTATTTCACAGTTAACATTTTGTTTCTTATTCTCATGTTGCCATTCAATTTACTTCTTTGTTTCAACCGATACTTCAGGTTATATCTTAAAATCCAGGCAGGCATGTTGATATTATGACACTTTCATTCAATGCCTAACAAAAATGGGACTCTTTCCTGAACTGGGCTGCCTTGCATATTATTGCAATCATCATGATAAATAATTGAATCAAGACTATTATCCAAGTAATGGGGTTTATGTGTATTTGTCTTTTACTGCAAGGTAACTAACTCTGAGTATGAGTTTGAATTAATAATACTGCTGGAAACCTACTGTACATGTCAACTTAATATGTGAAAAATACTTTTTCCTCTGTTCAAGATAGTGAGCTCTCTAAGTAGCAAAATAAATGTGGTATGAGATTAGAAATATGTCTGCAGATTCAGGTGGAGTTTCATGCTTGTCCTCTATTAAAAACAGAGCTGTCAAATGAAAGCTGGAGGAGGAACATTGTACAGAAGGAAGTGGCATAGATTATTAAAGCTACAAGCTGAAAATGAGAGACAGAATCAGTGAGAGAGCAGAGCAAGAGCACATTAAATGCATTAGCAGCCTACATAGGATGGCAGTCCTATATTACTCGTACTTCCTGGCAAAGGTTTGTTTTGTCATAAATAAAGTTGAAAGCTCCTCATAAATCCTGTATGGCTGTTGTTGCCCAGCAAGCAGTACATGTTGAAAAACTAATGTGTTTTCCAAGAGCTGGAGCTGTTGATCTGGATCTTCAGTCTGGTTAAAAAGCACTGCAGTCAGATCCCAGCTTGTATAGCCAAAGTCCATCACAAGCACAAGGGTCCTTACACAGATCTGAGCTTTGCTCCTAAAATGCAACCTACCATCCACATGATGCTTCCTCCTCAAGTCCAGTATTAACATCCAGCACAAAATCACCTGTAATGCTTCAGTTGTACATAAAGGGAAGGTCAAAGACAACTGTGTGGGGAGCCCGTCTTTGTGAAGTATGCAAGAGTCAGCTTGAAGAGTTGGGGACATGGAAGGTTTTCCTTTAGGTTTTACAGTATTCAAGCCAAAATGAAGATGCTCATGCACCAGCTTCCCAGATGTCACAGGTTTCGCTCCTCCTGCATGCACATTGGAGCAGACACTGGTGAAGCAGCTGCCCTGGGCCCTGCCATCAACAGTCACCTCCCAAAGCCTGACAAGGTCTGACAAGGCACAAACACAGCAGCTATTACTTTTGAGCCAAAGATACTAAGATCACAGTCACATTCAAAACTCATGAAAGAAAGAAGCATTCAAGTTTAAAGAGTATTTTGATCAGTAAAACTGGAGTTTCTCTTGTTCTGCAGTGCTAAAATGCATTTATAAGCATATTAATGAGGTGTTCTGCAAAAATCTATTTTCATTAACAAAGAGCATCTAAATTGAATTTCACACCATAAAAAAAGACAAACAAAAAACCTGTTCTAGAGAACTGCTTACACATGGCTTCAATCAGAACTCAATCCCAAGGCACACAGGGGATTTGTTTTAATTATTTCATCAGTTTTAAGTAAAAGTAACTGTGTGAAAATGACTAGTCTTGAGGGAAATCCCCATAACTAGCCACCATAAAACAGTCTGTCCATGTATGTTACTAATTCTTTTAGTGCTCATACATGTCGATAATAGAGGCATTAACAGATACATAAAAGAAACAAGAAGTGCAATTAAACTAGAAAAAAAGTACTCACCATGAAAAAGAATCATGTCTGAACCCAATTCATAACTATTCAGGGCATAAACCCAGAAAATTCACTATTAATTGAAAACATCTAGTTGCCTAGGGATCTTAAATTAGATTCTCAAATTGTTCTACCATGGCTGATGATAGACAGTCTTGATTGTGGTTCTCTCCCACCTCAGGCCTCCATTAATTATCATGAATTCTGAGTAACAATGACAATTTAAATTCATGAATAAGCTTAGTCATTGTGTCCTGAACCACACAGGAGGGCACACAGTGGAGGTGTTAGACCACGTATTTGAAAGTTTCCCTTAGTGCTACAGACCAAGAAAGTATTTTTCCTTGGCATTTTTGGGCTGTAACCATATTCCCACATTTTTCAAAGGGGTGTTCAGAGGCACCCCTTTGCTTGGTGCTTTTTCCCAATAGCATTTTTCTAGATTTGCACATCTTGTCTCCTCTCAGCCAGTGACAACATGCTGCAGTATGAATGAGAGCAATAGTGCTGGAGCACTTGGAATAAAATCTGCAGCTCCCAAGCACTCTCACATGCTTTCTGTCAGATAGACAGAAGACACAGTTTTGCTGAAGTAGATTAAAGAGACAATCTCTCCTGGACAGAGTTTTCCCATTCCAAACCATAAAATAATAGTTCATCATTAGCATTTAACTGTTTCAGGGGAAATAACAAAAGCAATCAAGTCCTTTTAGTCTTCACCAGATCATGAGAGTCTGGGCATTAGCGAAGCCCTGTTAGTGACTGTCCATGAGATGCTCAGCCAGCATGAAAGCCCACTATTCATCTGATTACTTCATCATGTTATTTACCTTTGACTGCACACAAATTACAGAAACATCACAAAGCAATACAGCATGCCTCAAAATGCCATAACCCTTTTCACTCATAGTATATGCTTTGAAACAGAAAATGGAAAAATCAATACACTTTGATCTGAATTTGCAAAGTCTGAGCATGCATGAATTTTAGTCTAAGTGGCACATATGCTGGTTGTATTGTGGTACTGTCTATGTGTCCAGAAATCCCTCTGTAGCAATTGTATTTGATTAAAAGGTGTGCTAGATGTTGTAACTACTACCTTGAGTAAAGCTCACTGGGTCTTTAAACTGATTGTTAATTCTTCACTGCATGTGAGGGCTGGCATACTGATCAGGCTGTCTAACAGCTTATATTGCAAGAGTGAACACTGCAACTTTTTCTTTTTCAAAAAAGGGTATACGATTCTCAACTTACAGCTCAGTAGCACTCAAAGATGGCCAAATGATAACTGAAGAGCAAACAGGAGGAAGAGCTCAGCTTTCCAGTGGCAGAAGCAGGTCAAAGTTACATCCCACAAAGTTTCACTCCATTTACTAAGTTTCCTTATTCTCTATAGGGACACTTCAGGCAAAGTCATAGGCTTGCCTCTAGTCACATCATTCTATAAACTACAAATGCTAAGCAATGCATTAAATCTACCTCTCTGTTTTGAAAGGGCTTCCTTATATACAACGCAAAAATCACATCTCAACTTGTAGATATGTGCAGAATCACATAAAACCAGTGTCCTTTCCAGGCTCTGCAGAGCCTTCCTGATGATCCTGGCAATGCCTCACTACCTGCATCTTCCCCTGAGCAGGTGAGAAAAAAATGCAACCTGCAGCAGTAACACTCCAAGCAGATCAGTCTTGCTCGAAGGAGGGAAATACTACTGTCATCACTTCTTATGTCACTAAATAGGCTTACAGCTCAAAATTCCCCTTTGGTCTTTTAACTACAGTTAAAGAACCCAATATAACTACAGCAGCAGTACCGACCTCTCCCTATGTGTAGGTTGAATAGGATGAGTTACTGTAAATTTACCAAGAATTCAGTTTATTACTACGAAATAAAGCCCATATTTTGTCAAAATTCTGCTTAGAGTAAAAAGAAACAATTTTTATTTATCAGTTCTAATAGCTATGGACACTCTGTGCCAATGCTTCAGGACTCTTGGAGGCAGTTCCCTGTGGTAGGAGTCTGCATCAAGATCTTTGCTTAATGGATGCTCTCCATGGAGGAGCCTCAGTCATATTTTCCTCCCCTCATCCCTTAATGTTTCCCCACAAAATTAGGAAAATCCTGTTGATAGCAAATACACATTGCTTTAAGGGGTCTGTACCCTGCTCTAGTCATTCTGAGTCAGGGCACTGTCCCCTTCAAGGCTACTTTGAGCACAATATTTGCAAAGAACCAGCTATAAGCAATGCAACTTAATCAAAGAACAAAAGTGCTGCAAGACCTCACTGCATTCAGCTCATCTTTCCGTATCTCTGTTACGCCTTCCAGTATTTATTTCTTTGCAGAAGTCTGTGCATATGCAGGCTATTACAGGCTTAAGGAAAAGCAGGAACCGTCAACCACCATTCAACAGTGACAGAACAAGGCAGGTTGATAATAGCACTGCTATTTTAAAACTCAGATACTACAAGAACAGGATTATGCAAATATACAGGCATTCCTGAAGACAAAAAGAACAGCTTGGAATCTTAAAACCAGAAATAATGGATATGTCTACATAATGAAAGGGTTTCACTTTATCCATAATCCCCTAAAGGCTTGAGCCCACCCTGTTCTCAGAGCTCAACTAATATATATCAACACTAAATGCAGTCATGACCCCTTGTTAAACACACAAACTGGAGATTATTAAGTAGTAACATTCCCCTTTTTTACGCTGTAGTAGACCAAACAGCATCAGAAACCCAAACTGCATTTTTCACTCTTATATGATTTTAGACATCCCTCAGACTACTTAACCACCATGTTCAAGGCTATGTTGTATCAGAATACTTTGTTAAAGCTGTTTTATTCCATTAGGCTAGCTCCTTAAAGTGTTATTATAAAAGGAGGCTCTTCTTCTTATGCACGAATTCTTTATCTGTGAAACACAAACATACATTACAGTGGTCGTAAGGAGCATTAGAGGCAGTGATCTGGGCAGATAAAGTAGTAATAGGGAATATGCAAGTATTCAAAGATTATCTTTTAGTTATATATTGCTATTCTGCAGTTCCTGGAAATGTTTATCCTAAATCAACCCATTGCAAGTTGTATTGGAAAAGCAATATATGTGATTGAGATATGGTCTGTAACAAGCATCTACAGGTCCCAAAGCCACTGGATTCTGATAAAATTTAATATATTTTGAAGGATAAAACCAGTCTATATTTGCAGTCTGGGTGATTTTCCTTATCTGCTCTACTTTCATTGCAGACAATATGACAGATTCCAATAAATTATTGAATATCCATAATATCTACATGAGCTTCTTCGTTCTTTGGCATGCCAAAAAAGTTATAGGTAAAGGCTTGCAAGTTAAAAAAAATACAGAATTATATTATTTGGAATAAATGACTATAATGAAATTTATTAGTTATTTTTGCAGTGAAGGCTGATCCTGTGTAATACAAAGGTTTAAGGTACAAGTTAAACTTCTGTTTTCTGTAGTTTATGTTGAAGGAGGAACAGTGTCATCAGTACTTTCCACAGTGTAAAAGAATGAGGCCACTGGCACAGCTTTTCTCAATAGGCAAATCACATCTGGTACAGAGAATGCACTGAGCTGTAAACATTCATTTCTAAATGCTACTGAAAGAAAAAACTAAACATATACTACACATGAAATCCCACTTACAAAATGTACATTCAAAAATCCTTTACATCACTCATAAGTCTCGAAATTCCCATTGGAAGGAAGTCTTTGCTGGCTTTGCAGCTGGAATGAGCAAGATAAAGCAGTGGTGTCTAGGGATAACTAAAGGTAATTCTGCAAGAAGTACCAGACCAAGACCTTGAAAGGGCAGGAATTTTGGAAGGGCTGAAATATGCATGGATATACTTGTTACATCTTCAGCAGTGCATGAAAGCTTGCTCTTCCTTGCCATTTTTTAATTGTACATATTTGATCATAGATTATCCTATTGGTAGAAACATTATAAAAAGAAATTAATAGCCTGAAGTGGGACTGTAGGGCATTTAACAGGAGGAACCAAGCAGGACCCTGGACACAGAGGACAAGCAGCTCTTCACAGGACTAGGAATACAGTTGCTTACTGCCAACAATGTGGCAAAGGTTGAATGGAAAGGGCAAGTTCATGAACTATCTCAACACATCCTGCAAAAACAGGTCACTGCAGGAGCAGGGGAAAATATACATGAAAGAATCCAGCTTTGGATAAGAGTTAACATCCCTGCCAAGAGGTATTTTGACACAGGGGACCAGGGCCATCTTCGGTGTAAGTCAGTCAAATCAGTGTAGTTCTGACAGGGATAAATCTGGCCCATGAGATTTACACTTGGGAGAGAAATCTGTTCTTAAGAGCACTCCAATCTGGAGAAAACGCATGCAGACGGCAAAGTGACTCTGATGACAGGTGACAAATGAACTCTGCTGTGACAAGTGAGAAAACTGTTCAGGAATATAAAATATTAAAAATATATTTCTTGCATCCCTCTCCCGTTGAGAAGGTCAGATCCTCAGACATGCCTCCAGCCTGCAGATGGGGTTTAGCATAAGAGCCCTAAGGCTGCACCAACACTTACTGCTCGGTGCAAGTCCTGTGTTTGGTTCGGAAGAGAGCTTTAATATTTGATGCTGCTAACTGTAAAACAGATGGAAAAAAACCCACCAGCTGTAGACAAGCAGTAGATCTTCACAACATATGTTTCTTTGCAGTGGATTTCTTAGTGCACGAGTGAAAAATCAAGTCAGCTAAGGATTCTCACCCTCCCCCATGTTTAATTTAATTGTGACCTTCCATTTTTTCCTCTGGAGAAGCTTGATATTACTTTGTAAAGGGCATTTTCACTCTTTAATTGAAATAGAATCAGGCTGTGGCAAAAATTATTGTTCCCCACCTTGAAAATTAGTGCCTGGATTGGCTATTCATACCATTTAAGCTGAATTGAAGACCTGGGGCCTGTGTACATCCTAATGTGTAAATTACAAATCCTCTCCCCTTAGAAGGGCCAGAGCAATTTAACTAAATAAAAGAGCACTGATCAAGGTCCTTGGTTGATTATGCAGCTTTGGACAAAGGACAAGGCCCAGCAATTATGCTTTTCCCTCTGTTTGGCAGACTGCTCCATTCAGGGCAGAGAGCAGCATCAGGGCTCTCCTGATGGCTCTCTTCAAGGGGGAAAGAGCAAAACATTGTTTTTTAACCAGGGTGGGATGCAGTGTTCACCTCAGGTGGAGAACTAGAACAAAAGTCTGAATTACAGTTGATTTTTAACCTGTCCTGGTGAAAAGAGACATTCAGGTGTTGCCAAGGCTTGTCCTGGCTGAAGCAGCTTCAACTCCTACAGACCCTGTGATGTTACAACACCAACAAAGCAGAGGCTCACATGTACTCCATATGGGGAAGGAGCAGAAGAACTCAGTAGGTGTTTAGTGGAAAATGCAAGTATTTAAAAATCAGGAAATGGAAAATGCTAAGCAGCTTTCAGACACCTTAATTAGAGATAACACTGCTCTTAATCTCAGAATTGAATTTATAGTAAATCAATTAGAACATTCAAAAAATTGAGATTAGATGGTAACAGGAAAAGATTAATGTATTGACACTATTATCAAGGCAAAGGAACTGGCAGAGGATTTGTTTAGCAAGTTTACTAGTTTTGGAAGCTCACTGGAAAGTAAACTTTTTTTAGAGTTGTAGAAAATGAGATTAGCCATTCCTTTGGGAGATATCTGAAGAAAAAAATATTTCCATTTCACATATTGGTAACCAAGTTGCAAGAGGTTGGTACTCATCTCATACAACATGATTCCATATGGTAATAATGAGGAAAAGCAAGAGACATAGCTAGATGCACACGTCTGGAGTGGTCCAAACAACCCTTTGATAACAGTCGTAGTCTGTTTTTAAGGTTTTTAGCCTAACAAAAGCCTGGGACTTCATGGGAAAAGGAAAAACAAATCCAAGATCTGGCCAAGTATGGGACCTCCCAGAATGTGGGATAATTTAACTCATCCAGTAAGTTCCAGTTTTTCTGTTCTCAGCTATAACAAAATTGATTCTTCTGCATCAGGCATTGAATTAAGACCCACACTTACCAATGGGCCCCTAATTCACCATGATCACAGGAAAGTGAAGGTAACTAATTTTCAGCTCATAACACAGCTGTTAGAAATGCTTATAGCAAATCATAACAATGAGCTACTTTTAAGAACTGCTGAGGGTATAATTTTTATCCCATTTCCTGTGTGAGAATTTCTATTGTGATACATCACATCCAGTAGCACTGATCATATTGTGATATATCATAGCCAATAAGAAAAACAAAACACCAGAACAGATGTGATATATCACAATGTGACACAGCCACATAGAAATGTGAAAAATTACATTGATTTGTCCTCAGGAGCATAACTAATTTGTAAAGTGCCCTTACTACTAAATGCCTTAACATCCATTGCACATTTCAATAACAAGGTATTACAACTATAATATTTGGGATTATGTAATGATAAAACATCTAAAAATCAAAAATTCAAGAAAGCATGAAATTACATTAATTCATATGAACTGTTCATAATTATGCAAGATGATAAATTGGACTCTTTAATTGTCTGTAACTAACAATTCCATATATTCAAACACCCAAGTTTCCTTGTTTGCTATTTGATAACACAGAGCCATTTTATGTTCGTTCTTAAAATGGACTGGTTTGGAAGCGCTACACCTCTCCCTGAGCAGTTAAAGGAATTTCAAGCATATGGTTCAGAGGCTGAAGTGAATGAGTTACTACTTGTGATTAGGTTTTTGTTCCTATCAGACATATTTAAGTAGTTAAGCAACCCAGGAAAACTGACCTTGTCTTCACAAAGTGTTGTGCAAGTTAAACGTACCACTCTAACACTCGTAAAGTAGCTTTATATTAAAATACCAACCCAGATGTGTGGGTAATAGTGGTGATGGGAAATTAGAAGCAGTATATTCACGATACAATCAGCAATTATGTCAGTGCTGAGCCTTAAAACACTAAAGAAATTCTATGTGACTGAACCTATTAATTAGCCGATTAACACAAGCACTTCAGCAGGAAATAGTTGTGTGTATCAGTTATAATTAATTTCTATCTCTATCACTTCACATATCAATGGCACCACCTCTGTACTCAGTAAAAGCACACTGATAGTCATCCTCATCTGAAACCACTACACTTCTCAACTTCTGTTTTTATTGTAATCAAATATCTACATGGAAGACTTGCAGGCCATATTCTTCCCTGTTGTAAATCAGCATAACTTCCTTTAACCCAGTAGGCTGGGGTAAAGGCTATTGACTTACACCTGCAACAAAAAGCTCTGGCCCATTCTTTCTCCCTGTTCCTCTTTGTACCTGGTAACAGGCCATAAACCTCCTTCACCTCAAGTATTCCCACTTACATCATAGAAAGCCCCGTAGTTCTGATTCAGTTTCCACAAAATGCCATATGTTTTGCTTGTTCTGAGCACACACCTTTCTTGCTTAGGTCTGCAAATGTTCCCAGCTGAAAATGATGACTTCTTGCCACACACAGCTGAGTTCATACATTTCCACTCTTCACTGTGAAGAATCACTTGTTCATCTGAATATTTTGCTTAGCCTACATGACCTCATTATCACATCCAACTGATTAATTGTGCTATAGCAACAGTAATCTGCCAACACGCACAGTGCTGGAAGAAAGTTGCTTTTTCTTAGAACTCACAGCTGAGAAAGCAAATGCAGTCTGAAGGAACTCGCTGTTCAAAAAGTGAGATAAATACAAAGAATGGAAGGAATTATGTAGGAACTAGGTGATAATATATTTATAGATCTCTGCAGAAACACTGAAGTTAACAAATTTACCATCTGTTAAATAGTCATACTATTCCTAAGTGCATATTATCATTCCAAACGTGTGCCAAACACCTGATCTTAGCAATCTTATCTAATACTCTTTTCAACAAGCAACATCATGCTTTATTAGATTGTGTCACATTATATTATAAAGCTATGCTAAGTAACTGGGGGAACAGAGTGGCTGTGCTCTGTCAGTGTAAATGCCTGCTCAGAGCAAAGAGAAGTGATTTTGAGAAGTGGCCAAACTTGCAGAAGAAGAGCAAAGAAGTACGTCTAAATTTATATTAATCTTCACAGTTATTATACATTTAAGATTTTAAGATTGCAATTAGTCACTGAAAATACACATCACCCCAGAGATGGGAAAATGGCTGCAAAAATATTTTGGGTAAAAAGAAACATTATTTCTGATGGTCCACCTCTTCTTTGTTACCCTGGACTACATAAGAAACATTTAACTCATTATTATTCTCATCTGAATAAGGTGTCATAATATTTCATAGGAGATGTTGCCAACCTGAGAAAGGGTCTAGTAAGGATGACAACAGAATTAAGACTGACTCCTTTAATGAGTTATTTTTATTTATTTTGCTTTGTTTTGCTCTTTGAGGTTTTTATAATTCCTTATAACAGAAAGACACTGAAAAAACTAATTTTTTATAAATATCCATCAAAATCAACTTCCAATAGAAAAAAGCATTCCTGTTTAGGCCTACTAACTTTTTGGAGGTGGCGGTTTCTGAAAGATGCAGTGTGATGAAGATCTGAGTCAAACATTGAAATGAATTCTCAAAAGAAAACTTCTACCTAGAGACTTTTAAAACTGGGTTAAATAATTATCTGCGTGGAAGGACATTGCATGCTGTTACCCATCATAGGCTACAAAAAAAAAAAAAGGATTAAATGACCACTTATCTGCCTCCATATCTGCTTTATACCTGAAATTCACTAGTAAGCATAATGGGGTGAAAATCTCTCCAGCAACAGAAAAGCAGAGTTGGTTTGTATAACCAAACTATAAATTTGCTAAGAAGCTCAGACCTCTGCATACAGAATGCTACTCAAAGTTAAAACTGTAGATTAGAAATGCAAAATCAAGTTTTCCCCCCACATATACTATATAATCTTGCTAATTATAACAGTGAACCCCACAAGAGATCTAGTACTACTGCTTTTTTGTTAGGTCAGGGATACTTGTCATGGTTTTAACGGAGAAACAGACAGGTGATAGTTTCCAAGATGAGAGTAAAAACAATACTGTGATATCTTGTCATTAGATTAAGGATTACTATTAACAATTTATTACTTACAAAATCTTTTCCAAAATCTATTAAAATTTCAGAGTATTACATAGTTAACTCACAATTGTCATGAAAACCTTTTGCTTCTGTTGCACTGTGTGGGTGGTGAGGCACTGGAACAGGTTGCCCAAAGAAGCAGTAAATGCTCCATCCCTGGCAGTGCTCAAGGCCAGGTTGGATGGGGCCTTGGGCGACATGGTCTAGTGTGAGGTGCCCCTGTCAACTGCAGGGGGATTGGAACTAGATGATCTTAAGGTCCTTTCCAACCCAGGCCATTCTATGATTCTATAATTCTATAATGGACAGACCTGATTTACCATAGGCAGAAAGCATTGGAAGCCACTAGTTAGACTACGTGTATTTTCTATTTTTCTCAAGAATATGAGGTTTTTAAACTCCATTTTTATGTAGAAACTGCACAGCCTGCTTTGTATTAGCAGCTGTATAAAGCAACAGCAAAGGAAAATGTAACCGTTTCTGTTGCTGGTGCCTGAATTCAAAGAGTTATCATTTTTTGCACCTTTCCAGTCTTCTATTTAACATAAACACTAAAATTTGAGGGTCTTTTTTTTTTTTTCCAAAGCTAGCCTCTTCTCCCAGAGGCCAAAGCCTCATGCCAGCCAACCCAAGTAAATCCCCATCTAATGTCTTAATAATCATCTCTCTATCACTTTCCCACACAAATGTTTTCTGCTGACTTTTTCCTTCTCAGAAAACACTTAACTCACAGAGAACAAAAGAGAGATAATAAATTTTCTCAAACTGAATTTTCAATACAGGTAAATAATCCGCTCATTAAAAGAATGGACCAGTAAGTGCCTTCTAAATATGAACCCAAGCTCTAGTTAGTCATATTGCATCCATCCACTCTTGTCTTTTCAAATTAGTATTACAGGATGAGATAAAACAGGTTTTCTAGATTTTGTCTTTTTTTTAATCTGTTCCCACAGCTCTTCCCTCCACCTCCCCCCCTCCTGCAGACTGCAAGGCAGAGATCTAGCCAGCAGGCAATTAAAAGAACATCAGAGTTTAAAACACTTTCCCAGTGTATTGATAGGTACTATCTATTGTGGCTATGACAGAGCAAGGAAGTGCTACAGCTGGCTAATTCAATTCAGTCACCTCTGGGTAGACAATGTCTTCATAGGAGAGCAATATACAGGCAATGAAGGGAGGAAAAGAAAAATTAACTGTGTAAAGTTCAACTAAGGGGTAGAAAATTGATATATTGACATAAATAGCTGAGCCTGTACAGGTAGCAATCATTATTGCTTTGACCAAAGAGAACTGTTTTCTCTCTATTGAACTCTGGATCAGGTAGTTGTTCAGTTGATGAAAAATGGAACAATCGTTTGAGACAAGAAGCTGCAGCAAGGTAAATAAAATAAGCTTAAAAGCAAGCGCTATGCTACACTGGTATAAAGAGATATAATGGGAAGATGATATCTATTACATTAAAATATATTTTCAAAGTATTTCAAGCAATTACTTTCCAAAGTACTCCAACAAAAGTAGAAAATTGTCTCATTAGGATGAGAAATGGACCAAAAAGTTAAAAAGTTTGAAAGCACATCTGTTGTGTCATGCTTTGTAACTGAATTATTTAAAGGCAATGGGACTGCCAATACTTCCACATTTCAGTAAAATGCAAGCAAAAGAGAGAATATGGTGTTAGATTCAGTAAAAAAAAAAAAAATAATAGCTATGAAAATCACACTGGGAGATAGGCATGGGCATGTTTATAAAGGAGATTTCCCCAAACCATCACATAATTTTCTTCTGAAAACATTCTCTTTCTCACCTTTAAAGCCAGTGATAAAGTTTAAGTCAACTAAAACATATCCACTTACTGCAGCCAGCATTGGGACAGAACAGACTCAAGAACACAACATACTTTTATCATCATTTAAGCACACACTCTGTGGGAGACTTGATGAAGTTCAATTATCGCTTGTATATATAGACAAGCACACCTGCTTTTATTTCTATAAAAAAAGAAACAATGCAAAATGTTTTTCTTTCATGTGTAGATTAAGAATTCAATAAGCTCCCAAAAACGATGCTAGAAAGTCATGGAATAATACACTTACAGGGTAAGAGTAGAACTAATTTATGAACAGGTATCTCATGATCACCTAAAGATGAGATACCAGGTTGGACAAGCTATTTTTTCCATGTAGTATGTCATTTCACATACTGGGATTATACGATGCTATCAAATATGTGAATATGTTCTAGAGTTACAGAGCTTCATAGCCTGGGGTGCAGTTAGGAACAGATCTGATAGATAATAACTCAGTCTTGCTTTCTCCTTCTCTCTCAAGATCTTGAAAATTTCAAAACAAAAACAAGCACAGTATCAGTCAGAGAAGGACAAGCAGTGGTTCTGCTCTGTGGTCCTCTACCACATTACGGAGGTATGGTGAATAACTCTACATACTGTGCACCTCCAGCATCAACTTGCTTGCTACTTCAATGCTATAATTTGAATTCTGAATTTTACAGATTAGATCTGTCATGAAACTTTGTTTTCTATTCTTGAATACCCAATTCTGTCCTTCCCAATAATCATAAAAGTAATAGAAAGATGTAGATAGGATGGGAATTCTGTAGAGGCAAGCTCACTGATTAAAGAGAATTTGATTAGATCAGGTTGCCTGATAATTTTCAATCTTTCAGTTAAAGAATTAAAGAGCTTTCCTAGGGAATTGATTTGGAGGCACTTTGCATGTGTTGTCACTGCCTACTACCACTTCTTAACCATAAGGTTGTTTTGTAAGTCTTCCTTTCTGCAGAGGAAAAGTTTAGGTGACATGCAATGAACCAGTAATGTATTTAGGATGACATTTCATATTTTTCACCTAAGAAAACCCTACATATATGGTGCAGTTTTCCTTCCTCCTCTCCCCCTTTTTATATGTGTATTACCACCTCCAACATCAGCACTTACAGAACAATACAAAGGCTTGAACATACATGTACACTACTGTTGTGATTTTTTTTTTAATACTTTTTGTACCAACCAGAAGTGAAGTTCTTGAGTGACCTTTTCAGATTTATTTTTTTTCCCCAGTGTTGACTCTTGCAAGTTTCAAGTCATACACATTCACTAACCTTCTCCAGGGCTGTTGGAACCAAGATCAAAATTGCTCCAGAACTTTGA
>JANHGB010027175.1:0-18339 GCA_026283785.1 Coracopsis vasa | reverse complement strand
TGCCCAAATACATTAAAAAATGCATATATCATTTCCTGCTGTACTTGTTCATTTGGTCTAGCTAGTGGCCCTTAACCAAGAGGGCTTGAGTGCTGAATCACACACCCGCATTACAAAACCAGAACAAAACCATTAAAGTAACAGAACCAGTCTGCACTAACAAATGATGGTGAAACAAATTGTCACTGACTCGTTGCATCCTGTAGCAGTAGAGGACACTCAGCTGATTCAGCTCCTCAGAACAAACTTTCTTCTCAAGCCTTATGAGTAATTAGACTCAGTAGGAGGCATGTCGGAAGTAAAAGCAACAGTGATTTTAATGTTAGTACAAGTAATTGAAACATTAGGCAGCTCTTTCAGGGCTGTAACTTTGCTGTTACACAGAAAATGACAGATGCCGCCTCTGCTGTGTTCCTGACCCACAGTGGTGACTTGAGATGTCTAAAGAATCAGGGGAAATGAGGATAGGGAAAAGAAATGAGAGCACACAAAACCTAAAACGCAGACAAGGCAGGCAGGATCACCCAGAAATATGAGGAAACATGGGCCAGGATTTAAGTCATGAAGCTTTCAACCAAGAAAAATACAGTATGTGCAGTTCTAATACTTAAATATTCACTCCTTCTTATCTCTTCTGAAAACAGAGAAAAATGAAGAAGAGGAGCAGGAAGCCAAAAGAGAAATAAAACGTAAACTCAGTAGAAAGGTGATGATGTGTTTTTTGTATTGTATATTTGTGTACAATTTATGTATATACATTACTGCAGATGTCCATCAGTTCATGCCCCCAGTCTAGAAATCTGTTTAAAAAGCAGTACAAGCCCAGTCCACCTTGGGGGAAACTCCATCCTGGCCAGTTTCTTATAACTGCTGGAAAAGCATATGGAGTCTGGCCCTGCTTTATATTTGTATGTGTAAGCAAGGGAGAGAAATTACACATATTTGCTCTGTGAGCATGACCATTGCTGTCATGTTCAAGGCCTGGTGTACCAATCTTCCCTCAAGCAGCAGAGAAGGCAGCAAAGCAATGTGTGCCCTAAGAAATTCCTTCACCATTCTTCTAACTGCCTTGGCCACTGCAGGTGGGATTGCACTCTTTGTCCTGGAAATAAAGCAGTTAGGGATGGATCTGCTGCCCTGACTCCAGGAGTTTGTTCTGGGACAGGATGGAGGAATTTTCATACGTATTCCTAGTCTGCCGTTCTCTGCAAAAGTACAGTTTCTTTAATATGATCATCTTTAGTTAATTAAAGTGAATATTGTTTTGAGGTGACTGAAAAAATTTGACATCATAATGACCCCAGACTCTCAAACCCAATTTTTTTGGTTAGGCAGGCCCCTCAAAATCCTGCTTATTTTCAGTATTCTAGTTGAACATGGTGGACTGTGTAATCATTAATGCAAACAGACTACTGCCTAGTGGGGTAAATGGTGTGACAGTTGCAAAGTCACAATTAATATTCCAGGGATAACTGTCATGATTCTTTGTGACCTGCTCAACAAAGACTATTTTTATAATGGAAGAAATTAGGTTGTGCTGCTTCCCCATTCCCGTGCAGCGCTCCCAGGGTGATGCCTTTTTATAGCTACCTGAAAGTGACCCTATTTAGAAATACCACTAAAATTCTCTTGAGATTACATCATACCCTCTTCTTTTGTTTTATTTCATCTTATTAAAAGTACTATTTTCTGCCTCCTGCTTTACAGCTCAGCCTGAGGCCTACAGTGGCTGAACTTCAAGCAAGAAGAATCCTTCGATTTAATGAGTATGTGGAGGTCACGGATTCTCCGGATTACGACCGTCGTGCTGACAAGCCTTGGGCTAGGTTAACTCCCGCAGACAAGGCAAGGGACAAACTCTTAGATTATAAGAAAACTCTTGCATATGTCACTTTTGGGGGGCTTTCCTGTGGTTTACATCCTCTCAATGCTGGCATCATGAATGACATCTGATAGAAGCAGTGAGATTGTCATGGTACTACTGTGCATCTATTGCTTGCACCTAAGAAAACACACTCAGGCGCTTATTAAGAGCATATTTGCCAACTCCATTATGGGAGTTCAGGCCAGTATTTCCTGTATTTTTAAAGCCTTGCTAAGCCAGGTACACACTGTTAGCAAAAATGGCCCCGACCCATGGGATTCAGGCAAGGTTTCTGCAGGCAGAAACCTGTGTTACTACCACCGAGAGTTATTTTTGCAACTCATTGAAGTGAAAAAAGGGAGTAGCTGCTCCATCCTCCTGAGAGTTCTTGGACACAATTATCAGTGTGGGAACTGACCATGTGCATGCAGCACACCTTGGGAAATCTGCCTCCAACATGTTGCAGTTAATAGTCCCTCTGCCTAACTACAAAGGATGAGACAAATGATTCTGTGATTCTCTTTTTGAAAACAGATCAGTCAAAGAGTATCATGAAATACTCTTCCATTTCCCTCCTATACCACTTCATATAAGGAAAGGTGTAGGATATATGTATCAAAAAATGCTGGAACTTTTAGCATTGGGTCTGAACCAGCTTTTACAGAAATCTTAAGAGATGTGCTTGGCATGGCAACTGATACCTGCAAGAACACACTGTCTTTTACTATGCACTGTGAAGCACTGATTTTATTTCGGCTTGTATTTTAGTATTAATGCCAGCTCATTTGACAATAAAAGGAGAATCTCGTATGAAGTCAAGGTGGAGACATTAAAAATGTACCCAGAAGTATTTGTAGATATGGATTCTGGGAGGTGCTGAGCACTCTCAAGTCCTTATGAAGTCTATGTGAGGTTGGAGCACTTAGGTTTACCTACGTTTAACCAGCGTAAACTGCACTAGAAGAAACAGTGGTGTTTCCTGCCTACTTCAGGGTAGGAGCTTTTAATCTCAACTCATTTTGTAGTGAACAAGTGCCCAAGGCTGGTTCTGTGAGCCCCATGTTTGTTGGCCTGAGCAGAAATGCAGACCCTGGGTTGCCTGGAAAGTCTCTTGCCCTTTTTCCCAGGGAAGTCATTTTTTCTAATTCCAGTGGGAGCAGAAAACTGTACTGTAACTATGTTAGGGAGCTGGAGCTCTGGTGTCTTTGCTGCTCACTTGGTGCTCGGAAATAGCTGTTTCTTTCCTAGCTATTACAGCAGTCTTATGTAAGCATAAACAGAACCATCCCCTCCTCAAAATGAAGTTTCTCATTTATGAGACGGCAGCCTGGTGGTGCTGTAATTTTATCATGCTGCTTGCCTGTTCTGTGCTGAAAGGCATGCACACCAGATGAGATTTCTTTAGGGATTAATGAAATGATACTGCTTTTATTTAAAATGGTGAAAGAAAAGAGTGAGTAAAGATAAACTGTTGTTTCATTCCACAGTGAAGGTAAGAAAACTTATGGCATAGAAACAGAAGCCCTTGTAGTACATATTAGAATATTTCAGAAATTATGTTCAACACTTGATGAAGTAAGCTGCTTATCACTTTATTAACATAAAAACCAAGGCATTTATAAAGTGCGCTGGATTTCTGCTTCGTTAGAATCTGCCAACTGAAAATGCAAGCCTGAAATGTCCAAATATTTCACATCATTTTTGCATAAAACTAATCAAGACAAGTGACTAATTTCACTTATAGAAATGCTACTCATCTTGCATTCCTGAAGTCCTTTCTTCAGCAGGGAGATAGGAGGCCCCTGCTGTGTGTACAGTGCCTGTGCAGGCAGTGAGACTCACCAGCTCCTCAGGGGCTATGCCTGGAACCCATCTGGCTGCATATTCAGTGGCTGGTTGTCCAGGTAATCCAGTCTTGTGCCCATTTTTGTCTGTAGCAAATGCCACATTTCAGCAGGAGGTTGATTCACCTGTTGCAGTAGATTTGGTGTTTCTTTGTTGGCACTGGGTTTCTTTGTAGTGTATTACTGCTCCATGTAACTGTAACTGAAAAAGTCATTCATGTTAAGGATCGGAAATATGTTGGTTACAGTAACGGGGACAGGAAAATGAGAACTGTAAGGGAACCTGCAAGACTAGGGACAGGTTCCTTTTAAACACTTTACTTTCCTTAAGATTCATATTTCTTATGGTTGCATGTATCATTATTGCTTATTAGGCAGCCATACGGAAAGAACTGAATGAATTTAAAAGCACAGAAATGGAAGTACATGAGGAAAGTCGGCAATTTACCAGGTAGGTAAATCCCTCTTCTTGCATAAATTGGGGAGATGACAGTGACCCTCTGCTTTTCTGCAAGTCCCTTGCAGTTGTGTCATGACTTGTGTAGATTCCTACCATAAGTCCCCTTGAATCCTACCTGAATCCCACCACTGATTCTGTTGGGATTCCCGTTTTTGCTGGTGCCATCTCAGAATCTAAATTGATACAGCAGTGAAGGTGACTGCAGTGGATCAGTTGCTTCATTGAGAAAGATTGTTTGGGAAATCTAAAAGACAATCCTTTGAAAGGACTTAGCATTTCTTGCAGATGAAGTTAACAGTCCTCAAGCATGAAGTAAGGGCTGTTCTTCTCTGGTAGTACTCCCTTGCTCATGAAAGTGAAAGAGAGTGTCACAAGGAAAATTCACAGTGGGAAATGCGTTTGGTGATTTCCGCCATCGCGTAGTTCGTTGCTTGATTTCATAACTTCACTGGGTTTTCTCTCACCAAACATGATTATTTTTATTTTTAATACTACTGTAAAGTCACTGAAGTGTAGGTATAACACAAGAAAATTAATTTTCAAAAAATCAAACCAGTTTCACAGACAGCAAACCTAAGCCAGGAGATGAACTAGGAGGCATGGTTTCAATCTAGTGTTGCATTCTGACCATTAGGAAGTGTCTTCTTCAGACATGGATATGTATATTTTCATTTGGCTTCTGATGTCATTTTCTCTTCAGCCAGTAGGTAGTATATCTTCTTTAGAATATATAAAAATGTCACTTTAAAGAAATGGTCATCCCAAGGGAGAGAAGGAAAATGAGCAGGAACAGAAGCCTGGACGTCTGCTGAAAGAGATGGAGTGTGACCTCCTGCTTATGTTGTTATGTTTTTTGAGTTGCATTGCAACACAGAAGCATAAGTACAGATAGGCATGAGTCATACAAAAAGAATTGGGTATTTTTTCAGGAGAATTGAAAACAGTTGAGACTGGTTACAGTTGGATTCTTAAAGGTGAATCAAAAATCTCACGGGTCCAGTGAAGGGAAAAACCAATTAAGAAGTTAATGATTTGTTTTGAGGAGGGTCTTGGAAATTGGAATAAAAAATAGCCAAATTGTGATAAATACTGGCAATGATTCTGTAGGGTCCTGGAAGAGTTTTGACCTGAGGGAAATCAGGCTCTCTCTGCTCCCTCTCCACCTTCCTTTTTTCTTTGATTTTCAGCGGTCATGTTGTGGAGCCACTGCACACAAGTCAGCAGAATAGCACTAGAAAAGCCAATTATGAGCAAATTAGCTGCAGATGTTTAAAGTCAATTGCAGTTTTGAAAATAAAAAGAGATTCCATTTCCTCTGGGACCTCTCATTAAAAATTATGTAGTTCACACTGCATTTGCATTGATACAACAAAACTGATTTGTTTTAAGAAACCCATAGACAAAAGCCTCCAGCCAGAGAATGAATTGTTCATCTTTTAATTTTTTTCAAGGAGATCACTGAGAGAATACAAACCAAAAGGCACTTGTGTTGGCAGCTGGTTAACTGGCTGGTTAACAAAGGCTTATATGTGCTGTTTTGTGATAGAGTGAGACAACAAGGAAGCTACATATTAAACAAAAATAGCTTATAGCATATAGTTTCTTATTACATATTCAACGCAAGGTGTTTTAATAGTATAGTATTTACAATATCTTTGTATTGTTAAAATTTGATATTAAGCTTGGGAAAGAAAAAACCCTGGTTTTCATTGTTCATCACTTACTGTAATGACTGTCAGTTGAACTGTTTTTCTGCTTCTAGTAATTTAGACTAATTCCATCTGTTATTTCATAACAGAATCCAAGGAACTGAGTTCCTAAAAATAGAGAAATAAATAAAAGTTTGGAAAGAGGATATTAGCAGATATTCGTAAAGTGCTTCTAATGGAAATGCTATATATAGCCCAATATATCATTGTTCTACACAAATACAAAAACCCAGTGTCCTTTTTGCAGTGCAATGTGCCCTCACTTAGCAGATGAGCTGCATCTTTATGAATGTCAGCTCTTGTGTACACCTCCTTTATTTGAGAAACGTATCCCTGTATTGTACTGTGCTACATTACAGGGGGGATGTGTGGCTTGTTTGCTTTTCTATTCTCTGGAACCGTGAAGAGAAAATGTGTCAAACAAAAACTTAAGTAAATCTACTTTATTAGGTGCATCATTACCTATGCTTTTTTCAAAGCTGCTGCATCTTTTAGTACTTCATGGATAGATAGATTTTTTAAGCCTTTTAAATGGGCATTTAGAAATCTGGTGGTAGATGTGTTGAGCATATGATATTGGTGCCCTTCTTACCTGTTTGCCTGGATTCATGACATTTATGCTGAGTTTGAGTTTCAATTGCTGTAGGTTCCTAACTTATTACAGAAAAGGTTGGTGACATCCTTCGGAGCAACCCACCTCTCTATCCATCATACAGACAATCTGCAGTGACGTACATGCCCTACCTAAAAGTATAAAAAACAGTGAGGTGTCTTTGGGCCTTCTTGCGTCACAGTTGGCTGCTGTTAATAGGACGAAAGCATCTGCAGTGCTGAAAAATTTGCTGCTTGCTTAAAAAAATCCAGAACTTTTTTAGCCTCATTTTGCAGAAGGATTAAAACCAAGAAATTTCAGCCTTGTGGCCTAAATTTACCGACAGCGTCCAAATAGTTGGTGCGATTGCAGCTAAATCTGTACTGGCGAACAAAACAGCCGGGAAGATGTTCTCTGGCGCTGAGGCCAGTAGGCTTGGCAGAGCTCAAATTCATACAGTTAACCTCTTCCCCCACCCCAAAACAGGGCAGTGTCCCTCTCTACCCAGTCTGTCTGCTACTATCAGCCATGCACAAGCAGTATCTGAAGAGTACTGGCTGACCCGAGCAAAACTGTGCCAGGGACCACAGTAACCAGTTAAGGGTATGGACAGACAGATGGACACCAGTGCTTGAGACACACTGTAGCTCTGCTTGGTTTTCCAGTAGAGACAGACAGTAGGGAATAATAGGGCTGACTGGTCCCACACAGACCAGGAAAATCAGGAATAATTCTATTCAGGCAACAAAAGTAAACAGCTGTCAGAGCAGCATGAGGATCAGTGTCATTGTCAGTTGAAATAATGTAATTCTAAGTTTCTTAATGATTTATCATTTCAGGTTTCATCGTCCATAACTATTTGACCACATCCTCTATTTCATGTAACAATTTTCTTTGGGGAAATCATTAAGTCCTGAAGACCTGAGATTGCACTGGAATTTGACTGAGTATGAGTGTGTGCTACAGCTTACCCTGAGGTTAATGAAGGATGTGGCCCTCGTCTTTATCAATGGACAAATCCTTTGTCTAGGAGGAGAACCCATATGAAGTGTTTGTCAGTGTAAAGACAGACCATGGTTCTGTGGCTGTCTCACACAGACGAGTCGGTGGACTTCTTCGTCGGAGCTCCACGAGTCAGGAAGTGCTGAAGACAATCGCTTGAGAGCCTGTCACCAGGAACTCATCAGACTTCATAGGGTTGTGAATGAGGGTAACTGAGTGTGAAAAGGACTGAGAGTGTGGGGGAAGAGAGACTTCACTTGTTGATCCACAGACAAGAGTGGAACAGATGGGACTGCTCAACAATGCACTTGGCCAGTGGGAGAAACTGTTTTTTTAAAAGAAACTGAGAGTGTGAGCAACTGTGCATGTATTTCTTCTCGTGGCCGCAGCCTGTCTTAGAAAGACAGCAAGCCACAAGTCCTCATGTCATCAGTACTTTAGTGAAGAACTGTAATTTCCTCTGGTGCCAGTAAATACAGTTGCCAGAAGTTAGTCCTAGTATAACACAGCTGTCTTTTTTTAAATCCCAATGAGCATGCTTAAAGAAAATACATTGAACATTCATACAGAACAAGTTATATATTTTTTGGGTTTTAATGTTGACATACTCCTGATCCTCAGAAATACATAAACAGGATTTGAAGGACAAATAATGTGACACTATGAATGCAACAAAATGCTTCATGTTTAGAAACACTCCTTACTGTCTGTCACTTGCTATTCAAACCAGAGGGATCATCATCTTTCTCACCCATGGCAGACAGTGGAGACAACTTCGACATCATGCTAGTGTGAATCCAAAATCAGAATTTAAATTGGGCACAAAAGTCTTTACTAGGAGGCTTGAGCAGTGATTACTAATGTGACTTTTTACATTCAAGGACTCTTGCACTGCTTTGAGAAAGAACTCCCAGATAAATAAATATGTCTTCAACCAGTGGTCCTGTAAAAGTGAATGGAAAGTCCTTAGAGTGTCTGCAGCCTGTTTTGTTGGGTGTGAAGAATGCTTCTTAGATTTATAATTTTTTATACTGTCTTGAAATTGTACATGTGAATACAGTACTATTAAGTGGTATAGAGTGTGAAAGGCAATACATGGTTTCTCTAAGTTGGCCCAAAGGCCTATTAAAAAGCCTGTGGCATTGTTTACACTAAGAAATTCTCTGTCTTATATTAGCACTTATTTATCCTTTGAATTAATGTACACAACATTTGGGGGGGTCTGGAATTCACTTATGCATACATTTAATGCAGTATTACAATATATTTCCTATTTATCCTTTCTAATGTGTGTACATATTACAAATTATTTTTGTCTTTTATGTGCCCTTTTAGTTTTCAATTATGAAGTGTAAGTATTTCTTTTTCAGGCAATAAAAAGTCTGTGTAGATGTGATTTTTACCTCAGAACCTGCAGTAGGTGCTTGTGGAATGTTTTCAGTTTATAAAATTGAAGATGGTTGGTTTAGATGTCAGCCTAACGGCAGGAAGGCAAGTTGGTGGCTAAAATTAGATCTCCCCCTTTACGGATACTACAAGATGACCAGGTTTGTATAAATGGGGTGGATTATTTTAGTAAAGAGCACTTCTAGTAACAGGAGAGTACTTTCCAATAGCTGTCACTCTATTGTTTTTAGAGATTGACAAACTTTTATTTTTTAAAAAGCTGGATTTGTATGACTCTTAGGATTGCATACATTTTAGGAAAAATCTAGTGATGTACAGACCCCAAAATATCAGTAACCAAATAAAATAACCATCTACATGCTTGTAGCAAAGAAAAGGAAGCAGCACCTTTGCTTTTTTAAAAGAATCAATAAAAGCCATTAGGATTCCATTTGCAGAAAACAGTTTAGTTTCTGTGGGTCCCATAAGTTTATAAATATAGAAACACCACTTTGACATCAAGGAAGCGGTGAAATGTATTCTTTGGCACTAAATCATACAGGAATGATCAGGCCACTAGAGTGAAGGTTTGTCAGCAATTCTGGTAGAATCCTAATTTTTACTTTTAGAATTTGAAGAATAAACTTAATACTAGCACATAACAAACATTTCTCCTGCTTAAACTTTGTTGTTGTTGCCAAATTTAGAAATGCGTGTCCAAAATCCTATAAAGGTCTATTGTGTTGACTTTGAAGTATAAACCACAGAATTTCACTTCAAAGGAAACAAGTGAAGGAATTAAATAGACCTCAGTGTTGCCTTAATCACTTTGAAGCATTTGAAGCAGTCACGATGCTAAAGGCAGAAAGATAGCTGTTGCACAGGCAGAATAACTTGGACAAAGGTAAGGTCAGACTATATAAACTTTATGTAAAGACAGTAGCTCCACTGACATGCCAGAGTACATACAGGTTACACAAGCAAACCAAAACTTACTAAATTCTTCGAATGTAGTGAATGAATTGATTTTGCAAGAAGACATTCCTCTATGGTAGGCCTGGAGCATGGATGGAAAGACATATGCCACCTTCTCTGTGTTTTAACAGTTAAACCACAAAGATGAGGATACAACTTCTGGCTCAGACTTCCTCAAGCTGTGTTTTGCCATAAGACATGAGGATATACATAGGTGAGCTATCACTAAGGCTTTCCCTATCCTCCTTCAGGGTTTGGGTTTTTATGAAAGTATTCACTACAAGCCATTTCTAGAGGCAGAATACTAGCCTGGATAGAGATGCTGTTTTAGTTTCTAATCTTTAGTTTCTAATCTTTAGTTTCTAATGTAATTTCTTATTATTTTGATGATAAATAATCAGATGCATTCTTTGGCCCACAAGTCAGCAAACTACTTAGCCAAATTTATGTAACTGGACAAAAAGTTTTCTTCATTGGAACTTATGTAAAAATGTAGTATACTTGCAGAATTAGAATGATATCTATTGTGTACTGTACCCACACACAGACATAGAATTGTATATACTATTTTTATATTCTAAGTATCAACTGTCAGAAAAACAACAGCTGTAGAAAGTAATCCATGCAATAAAAAATAACAAGATTTTGGTATGTTACTATGTGCAGTAAAGCAAGTTTGCTTCACCTTACTGAGCTGCCTAAAGTCGGTTTCTGCTGTATCTCCCAGTCCTCTGTATTCATGATTTTGAATGTCTCCAAGCTGCTACAACAGCCTGTTGGAAATAATACGTCATGTACCTGTCTGTGGTGCTGCATGCCTGTTAGAAGGGAAAAATCAGGACAAGTCTTGAGAAACTCCTGAGTAAGTAATCCTTGAGGATAAAAATAAAAAGATGTAAAAAAGACAACGAAAAAATAGCAATTTCCATGCAATGTATGGTACAGCCCAGTTGTCTAAAAGGGATCACTGTGTCAATTTTTATCAAGTTGGACAAATCATTTAAATGTCATCCACAGCATATGACAAACCTTACACGCATACCTGTGTTCCACAGTCAGATATGAGCTCAAATGTCTACATCCACACAAAGAGAAAATTGCTAGCTTGAAGTAGTGGTGCTGAAATGACCTCATAGATGAGATTTTTGTCAGTAGGATCACACATGACAGCACGTTGCTGTGAGTGCAGAAAAGTGGATGCTTACAAATCCTGATTTCTTCTTCACATAATAAGTGGAAATGGGTCTAGAATGTCTCTCATCTCTCTCTTCTTTGAGGCAATACAAATCAGTTCTTACAACTGAATTTAGTTGTTTCAAATGAAAAATAATCTATCAGAATTTCTTCCAATTGTAATATATGTGTTGATTCAACAAGTACCAAAAAAAATTATTTAAATGCTAATGATTATTTAAGCTAAATACCATTTCAGCTGGTGATCTGGAAAAAGGTAGGACCAGCAGCAGTGTCTCTTCAAAACCACTGAAAGTATTCACAGACATTTGTAGGTCTACAAGAGTATATTTATTTGTTGGGTTTAGCATTTACCTACAGTAGTGCATGTCCTTTGCTCTGGTGGACTTTACTGACTCCCGATGTGGTGTGTGCCAGGGCAGCGCCAGCTACTGCTTTGGCCACACTGGGCAGCTAGCACTTTGAGAAGCACCACAACCTCAGTGCTGACATGTAAAAAACATACCAGATGAACACTTTTCTTCTTTTTTCATTGAAAACCAAATGAAAACTGTGAAAGGAAGGGATGAAAATGTCTTTGAAATTGCAGAAATTTGTCCCTTCCTTCCAGGTGAGATTAGCACATGTTTCCAGTGGAGATGCTTCAATCCGTATCTGTGACCAGTAATGCCACAGCGACATCAGAGAAATTGTTTCAAAATAGCTGTCAATAACCTGAGTATAAATACAGTCTGAGCCACAATTTTATATCATAAAATGGGAGGAAGATCCAGCCAGCAAGGGCTAAAAATGTCTTATCTAGTCTGGCAGCCCGGGAATCAACTGAAACCCCCTCACCAGCTGCAGCTGGCAGTAGGTTGGAGCCAGGGTAGCGAGAGCCATGCTGTCATCTGGGTACCTGGCAGACTGCGTCATTAGGACAGGTCTGGCTGAGCACTGCTGGCATCCTAAGTAGGGACTAGAATATAAGCCCGTATCTTAATGCTGTTAATGCTTTAATGATGAGGTAAACCATGCTAAAAGCCTACATTTGCATTAAATTGTTAGGTATGCCAGAATTGTGTCTTTCAATGCTTTCATGTCATCTATTTTTATTCATATCTCTAGGAGTTAAGACCTGTGCTGCTGCTATAAACTACAATAAAGACATACTCAGGGTGAAACACAGAATAAACTTGCCTCCTGCCTTTAGGAGCTCCGCATTTAGCCCCATTATTGTTACTATCTTAATTTTTATTGTACAATGAATTACACTCTTGGAGCAATGCTCACTGCTGGGACCTAGCTTTTGATGAACAAAAACGCAATTCTGAAGGTTTGTATTAGGTTGATGTTAAAATATTTTGAAAATCAAATTAAAAGAAAAGTAAATTCCCCAGAATAGCTTAAAGCTTCTATTTAAGACACCTGGAAAAAAATTATGAAAGTATATCTATATAGAGAAAGGGAGAAATTGAATGAAAATAACATATTTCACTGTAATGTTTTGACAGGTTTCTATTTATTAACTTTAATGGTTAATAAGATCTTGTTTCACTTTGTCAGTGTTCCCATTTTGTTTCAGGATTTTAATGGAAATAGAGCTCATATGAACTAGATACAGCATTTCACCACTATTTCATTATTTTCTAGAAGCTAAATATTGCATTGGGTAGGAACAAAGAAAGTAACTCTGTATCTCCTTGTTCAATCATTAAATCTTTATATTACAAATATACGGTCTTGCAATACTATGTCAAATTTAACCATATTTGAACATTGTTATAATATAGTAAAATGTTGCTGAACATATTTTCTTTTCCTTTCACTACTTTTTGTGGTGGTATATTGATTTGTAAACTTGTATAAATTTTGGAATTAAACAAATACTGTGTTTTGGACAATTATTTTAGCTGGTGTGATTTGGAAGAGAAAGATATCAATGGCTTGTTTGAATGGGCATCAAACTGTATGAGCAGGGGTGGGAAGGGTGTGGTGATGGCACATGCTAATTCATAGAATCACATAATGGTTTGGGATGAAAGTGACCTTAAAGATCATCTTGTTCCAACCTCCCTGCCATCGGCAGGGACACCTTCCGCTAGACCACGTTGCTCAAAGCCCCATCTAACCTGGCCTTGCCAAAGAATTTCTTCCTAATAAAAAATTGCATTTAAATGTTTAAATAGCTCATAAGATTTCCATTTATTTTTTTTTAATTCCTCCCTGAAAGAGAAATAGAATTCTATTTGCATCTAAATGAAAATCTAGGATAGGTGCAAGAACGTTGCAGACTATATTGCTGTACACTCAAGAGCTAGTAAGTTTGCATCCCTTCCCAGCATTTTACGGAACAATTGCTCAAACAGTAAATCACAGCAGTATTAGTATGTCATGCTTTGTAGACCCAACTGTACCTTAAACACTGGGCATTCAAGAATGTGTATGTCTCCGGCAGAGCTGCAATGCACTGGGGAAGGTACTACTCAGTAGTAGCAATCCTTGCACATGTGCCTCTTTCTATCAAGTCTGCAAGGACACCACTGAGAGATGACTCCAGGAAGGAGGATTGATAACCCACCCACAGCAGTGCAGGTGGTTAGGCTCCAGCAGGGTCTTTCTAGGGCCCAATAAAGCCAAAATGTTCTTAGGTGCTGGATATATTATAAGCAGGCCACATTCCCCTGAAATTAAATTTTCACATGAATTTGTTGCAATTAAAATTTTGCAGCACATAATGGAGAGTGTCACTTATTAATAGGCACTGGGACAGTTCTTAGACTTCTTTCTACTAATTTGTTAGAAAAGAGAAACAAATTATGCTCAATGTAACTTGCTTGAATTTCACTAAATGTTCCTATTTACAAGTAAAATAAGGCAAACAAAATTCCAGACTTGGTTCCCCACTTGTCCATCATGCTATATAGTTATTGGTAACTATAAAAATGTGTCTGAAACATTATCAGCTTAGAATTGCTGGCATTTTAAAATGTACTTTCCCCATGTTTAATGACTTTCAAAACACCTGAGGCTGTGGAGAATCAATGCCAATAACTTTTCAGCTCATGCAGTGCGTATTTTCTGTAACAATTATAAAGTGAATGCATTTACTTGTATTTTGGCAACTTGACTTAGTGTGATTGAATATGGTAACTATAAAGAAGTGGCTGATCTGATACTGCATTTTACACAGGTGTATTGATATCTGTGAATATAAATAACTGGAGTTCTTACAAATCAATGATAGCTGCTTCTTGGTGTTTTATCTGTACTGTAGTGTATAATTATATATATACACAGACTCAAATATATTCCAATATTGTAATCTGAAAAATAGAACATGTATTTTTTTTTTTATACAGTACATGTATTATGCTTGGTTTATGGTGTTTTTGTTTAACAAGCAAAAAAGATGTGTGCTGCATACTTGTACAGTACTGTGGGATACTCTGCTGTGCACAGTTCCAAGTGCCTTAGACAAGTGTTTGGCTCTTTGAATTATAGGTCTATATGAATGCATATACATATAAATATAAAATGAGAAAATTACCTCAATAAAATTGTTCAGAAAACCTTTACAGAAAACATTTTGTTCTCAAATCTCTAGCAAAAACATGGGTGCGTACAACAGAGTTAACTTCAGACAGCTGTTACTTACTGGAAAAAGGCCTCCAGAGACCAAATTACAAGTCCCTCTGCATGGAAATGAGATGAAGGAAGGCTCCTGAAACTCCTTTCAATTTTGAGAGTCCTTCAAGCATATCTGGCAGGTCTCTTGTGGGTGGTATATTCATGCAGAGGTATGTTCAATGAGGTGATAGTTATTTTAAAAATATAAAGTTAGTGTTCCTCCTCAGTGCTTCAGAGACCTAATTTATGCTCCCACTTCCCAATTTTATTTTTTATTAGCAAGAAGTGGTTTTCACTACTTTAGGTTTCATTGACAGCAGATTTGCACAAGAATTACACCTACTGCACATGCACAAAACTGATGTTTCATGGCTGAGTGTTCAACCTAGTCTGCTGTATGTCTGTCAGTCTTTTCATATTGCAAAGTGACATAACTTTCGCTTTTTAATTACTTTGCAATAACTTCTGTTTTGCAAGAACTAAGCAAAAATTATTAGCATAAGTTTCCTCACATGGAAGGCAAGCTGTTCATTATGTTACGGCAACAGCATGCTTCCAAGAATATTATTTTTCAAGTGGCTGCCTCGACAGTGAGACCATTCCAATACTTACCATTCTCCTTCCATAAGCATGGAAGCAACCTGAACACTTTTCCCCTCAGTCTCTGTAGATGCTTTCACTGAGTTTGAACTGAAAAGTGTCTCAGCAGAGAACACAATGAAAGAGTACAGTCGGATGGATGGCCTTGTAAGGCTTAGATGAAATCAAAAGCTTAAATAAATTCTCCATCTGAGACATTCTCTCCTACACATTTCACATACATGTGATACAAAATTTCAATATTTTTATATGTTGTAAATGAATTGGAAAAAGATGACATCACTTAGGTGTTAACAAAGGAGGCAATAGAGTCATAGGTTCGAAAAGACCTTTAAGATCATTGTGTTCAACCATTAATATGATGCTTATTGTCGCTAATCCCTCTATTTTAAAACTAGTCTCCAGGTGTATTACTGTTGGTATATACTATAAGTCTTCTGTGATAAGGTAGCCTGTTGTTTTAATCACAGTGTGAACATATAGTATAGATCCTTCTCCCTAAACACTTAGAATCTAAACAGGAAATACAAAGTGTGGAATATGAATTAAAGCAAGACAGAAAACCTTGAGACTTAAAAAACTGAAGAAGCAAATTCAACTTACACATATGAAACAGACGATTAGCAACAGAGCTGAGAGTAAACAAATTTTTTCCCACTTCCAGACAGGTATGATGCTCCTAGACCAGATTTGGTGTATAAGGAACGACAGTGCTGCCACTGTTAGATAGGGGGTCACCACGTTTAGGGGATTGCCAGTTGTAATCCTGTTACCACATCTACGTACAAGTACTTGGCACTTTTATGGATGCCAGAGCTACCTCAGGAACCTGGAAGCAGTAAGGAGTAATCTAACCTACTTTGTTCCCCTACAGATAAATATATCTTTAACAGTTGGGCGATTCTGCTCTCAGCTACTTTGTGAAAAGCTAGATCTGCTATTCCACCTGTCCCTGCTGCTCCTGTCAGGTGCAGTCCTGAAAACCCCATTCACAGCATGCAGTCAAAGGGTTGCTAACCTTTCTGTACCACTACAACCTTCAGGTGGATAACAGCAGCAAGACCTCACGTTGTACTGTTAGGACGTAAGACGAAAGAAAAGTCTAGCCTTCATACAAATCTATGCAGGGGTAATGTAATTACAGAAGTAATTTCCATAAGAGTGATGTGATGAAACTTGATTGTAAACATGTACAATTTCAGCCAGAAGACTGAAAATCTAGGCTCTTTTGGAGCTTTAGTGACACCTACTGAAAAACAATGAAATCCACTAAAATATGATTAAAGCTAGTATTTTATGGTATACATATACATACAGCTGTTTACGTTATACACACATCAGATGTGGATAATTCTCTCTTAATTTTCAAGAACAGCCTTTCCATAGTTGTCACAGATTTAATTGCCTATATGCACATGGAAGAAGCTGCTCCCTCTGTGTTTTACACTTGCTTTTTGAAATGTAACAAAACAGTTTTATATCCTCTTCCTAAAATACTAAGCATGCTTTCCTTTTTCTTAGCAAGGAGCGTGTATGTGTGCGTCTGTGTGTTTGTGCACAGGCACGCTGCATGGCATAGGTGTAATTTATACAGCTACAGTGTCATAGCACAAGAAATAGGAACTTATATATGGGAAAACACTGTTAATGTGAATATGCATTATTTACACAAAAGCTCTCAAACTCAGCCTGGATATGAGCTTGTGCAGAGCCAAACTGCAAAGCCCTTCACTGCTGTGCTGCGCCTCCTGTCTCACACTGTTTCTTTATAAAGTTTATTGTGTTTTATATCCGCGCCTGAGCACTTGGTGGAGCGACATGACGAACGCCTGTCACATAACCTTCTTCCGCCTCCTTCGCTTGCAACGCGGAAGCGCGCCGCTGCAAGCCCCTGCCGCTCCAGGTCGCGCTGGGGACTTCCCGTTTATGTGGAGCCTGTGGAACGCTTTCGCATCGCCTCAGAGCGCCGCACCCCCTCCAGCAGCAGAAGGAACCTCAGCGTCGGCCACAAGCCCGGGGGCCTGAGGTAACGCCGGTCCCTAAGCCCCGCCTCCCACACCGCTCCGCCCCGCGAGTGACAGCTCGGCCTCTGCGCATGCGCATGGCCCTTTGGCCCACCGCAAAGCGTGCTGCCAATAAGGCCCACTGGAGGGCGGAACCATTCTCCACCAGTTTTGGGGGGGGATTAGTGGAAAAATATGCCTCTAGAGGGTTGGAGAAAGTACCGTTCTTGCGTTCACGGAGCTTCTCTTTTATTCAAATACTACTTAAGTTTGAGGAAATCCTTGTTGTTTTGTTACTAGGTAACAAAAGGCCCTGTTCGGCCTGGCAGCCCATCACCTTTTCCCCCCCTTCCCGTTGGTCACTGGTTTATCCCAAGATGGAGGCCTCAACTCGGGGGTGCTGACGGCTGGCCCGCGTGGGAGCGAGCAGGATCGCGGTGCTGAGCGGTAGCGGTTGTTCTTGCCAGTGGGCAGCGCGGGTTGCCCGGCCTGCCCTGGCGCCATGGTGAGGAGGAGAATGAGAATGAGAATGATGGGGATGGGGACGGGGACGGGGACAGGGACAGGCAACTGGGCGGCCGCGAGCGTCTCGCTGACTGTCGTGTCCGTCCGTTCTCCCCCAGCGTTTGGGTTGAACTCGGCCGTTCCCGTAGCGCGGTGTGGAGGGATAAAAGGCCCGTTGGCCGCTTTGCTTGCTGGGCTCTCCGGGAGTCTCCTAGGGCTCCGGCATCCGCGCCGGCAGCCCCGGGCCCGCGGCGGGGAAGAGAAGGGAAGGGGCAGCCTGCTTCCCTTAGAGCCGCCCAGGCGGTGGGTGTGTAAGGGACCGTGAATGGGGTTAGGTTCCCTGTGTCACAAGCACTTTTCCTTATGCCATCAGCCACCGGCAGGTTTGTCGGGGTAGCAAGTGCCCTGCTTCCAAAACCGTACTGTGTTTCCTTTTTGGTTGCTGTGAGCATAAGGTTTTAAAGCGCAGTTTGGGGGTTTTAACTCCAAGCATATGTCGGCAGTTCATGTGCTCTGAGCTTTGATATGACATAGTGTGTCGTGGTTTATGCTTAATGTTGCCAGGTAAAGAAGATAGGCTAGGTCCATAAAGTAGTT
>JANHGB010027171.1:0-24649 GCA_026283785.1 Coracopsis vasa | reverse complement strand
CACTGATGAGGCCACATCTCTAATACTGTGTTCAGTTTTGGGCCCCTCACTACAAGAAAGACATCTCTGAGATGCTGGAGTGTGTCCAAAGGGCAACGAAGCTGGGGAAGGGTCTAGAGAACAAGTCTGATGAGGAACTAGGGTTGATTAGCCTGGAGAAAAGGAGGCTCAGGGGAGACTTTATCGTTCTCTACAACTATTCAAAAGGAGGTTGTAGCTAGGAGGGTGTCTGTCTCTTCTCCCAAGTAGCAAGTGATAGGACAAAAGGAAATGGCCTCAAGTTGTGCCAGGGGAGGTTCAGATTGGATATTAGGAAAAAAGTCTTCATGGAAAGCATTATCAGGCATTGGAACAGGCTGCCCAAGGAAGCATTTGAGCCACCATCCCTGGAGGTGGCACCTAGGGACATGTTTTAGTAGTGGACTTGGCAGTGCTAGGTTAACATTGGACTCAATGATCTTAAAGGTCTTTTCCAACCTAAATGATTCTATGATCTCACCTATAAATACACAAGAGGAATAGTAAGCATTTTGTTAACATATTTTTTGTAAGGAGCTCAGGGAGCATTTCTAAATAGTAAAATGTTATAACCATAAAGAAGTTAAAATTAGTATTTCTCTTCCTCATGGTAAATAACCTCAGTGCCTGGAGATGATGGAATTTGCTAAAATCTCAGCTAGTTAACAGTACAACTGGGATAGCACTACTCTATATCACAACTCCTTGTATTCTCTACTTTCACCAGCAGATGATCTAAAAGAAAATTTGATGACAATAATAAAAGGCATCTGCCTAGGTGGATGCTATATTTTTAAGTACATGTGAAATTATGAAATTTGTTTTAAAATGAGTAGGCTCAATATTTGCATCAGTGATTTACTAAGTAGGGCACTGATACATGCATTTGATAAACATCTGAGCATAAAGACATCCTATGCAATATGTTGATGGATTTATATTGAGTTTACAGGAGGGCTACTACATTTTTATTTTTTTTTTAATAGAAAAAATAGAATAGATTGGAATATTTTAATAATTTCTACCAGGTCATATCTACACAAAGACAGGTTTCACTCTAAGAAGGAGATGGATCACATTATTCTAAGCTGTAAGCAATGCAGTTGGCAGTTTAGTGCCAGACAGGTGAGCTACAAATAAGACTATGAAAAGGTACCCCATATACTGTCAGATACAGGACTAAGAAATTTTTGTCTTTTATAGAGGACTTTTGCAATAGCTGCCACTACATATAATAGTAAACACAGGGTTAGATCCAAAAGTATTTTCTTCTTTCATTAATACTGTCCCAAATATACTTTGCTCCTAATGTGTTTCAAGCATTTACTTTCTTTGAGTTACATTGTCCTTTTAGGTCATATTTAAGATTAGCATGATGCATTCCCATTGCTACCATTATGTTTTCACTCTGCTAGTGTTTTGGGTTTGCCTTTGGATCATCGAGGTGATCGCTTTACCACATTACATATCATGGTTTGTAAGTTACTTCGTTTGTTGAACAGTATTTTGGGAAATGCATAAAATAACCATTAGTGAGGTATTTGTGTGGAGTAACTTTGCACTTGAATAATATTAGAAAGCTTCAATGATGTGGAGTAGTGTGTGATTATCAGATAGAGAATCACGTACGTCTTGAAGTATATCCTGTTGCAACATTAATTATTTTTTAAAACAGCTTTATCTAATGCTTTCAAATCATACTAACCACAGTAGTTGCAATGAAGGATAGATAAGAATGAATTTAAATGTTAATTCTACCTAGGGTTTAGAAGAAACTACAAGTTTACTGAATTGCTATCATGCACTAAATTTACGAATTATGAATGTATATAACTAGGAAAGTATGCAGTGCAAAAATCATCAACCCTGCGGTCTGTAAAGTCTAACCACTAAAAATATTTATAAAAAAAAACCCTTTGGAAAAAAATACATTCATAATATTTGTTCAAGTGATTAGTAATGCATTAGCTTATGTCTTACTGTACAATAACACAAGAAGCATAATCTCCTTTTTCTATGAGAAAAATATACTTAAATCCAAAAGATGTGGGAATTTCTTTATCAGGGATACAGAAAATGTAGCAGTAGTAAGCTGTCATAGAGGAGTTATCTTAGGTACTGAAATCTATATCGCTATGGTTATACTGTATCTTGAAAGCAAGGTGTATTAGCCCAGGAGAAGCTTTATGCTGCACAAATTTGTATCTCTTGATACTTCAGCTAGCCTGCTCAGAACTAGCCTGGGTAACTACAGGGCTCATGCTTTCTGAGCATCCTCTGAGGCACTGCATACATTTAGGTGGAATCTAGTGCCATATGTTAAGATGCTTTTCAGGCATGGAAAGGGAGTTAAATACTTAACTTGGATGTTATGAACTGCACACTCTGAAAAACAACTGAATAAGTGGGGAGGAGAGAGGGAAGAATGCTAGAATGCTCTAGAATGCTGACAAGAAAGAGACACTGCTCTGTGTGCAGCACTCTTATTCAGGTATGCTTTAGGGACCTACCACTGGAATGGGCCCCACAGCATTGCTCCAGAGGAATGTATTCATCCTGTCTATTTTAAACAAAGGATGGTACTGCAATGTTCAGCACAGACAAATCCAGGATAATTCTGATCACATCTGTGCATACAGTAAATTCTAGGGAACTGGAAAAAATCTGTTTGTCAAAGAAAAAAGGGTCATCCCACCTTCAAATGGTGGCAGTTTCAAGAATACAACACTGCAGTATTTACGTTACACTGTAGGCATATATGCTGCTTCACAAATCCAGAAATTATTAGTGGCCTAAGCTTTCAGTAAGCTGTATTAATTTTTTTTTCCCCAATAAACATTTGAGTAAAAGTCACAAACAGGTACTTACATAAAGGTTTCAGCCAGAGTACCTGGCAGAGTTTACCAACTGTGACAATTCCCACAACCTTTTCAAATACATTTTCCAACTGTATCACTTATCACTATGATTCTAAGAAGCAAGAATGAACACAGACGTGTTTTTACACAGCTCAAGGCTGTGTACTAGGATAATATGGCTTTATGCCTAGTGTTTGCCTCATCAGAGGGAGGTAAAATACCGGTTGCAGAAATTCTTTGAGGTCTTCAGTTGAAAATTATTACTGATCTGAGTTTGAGTTTGCATAAATAATTTCAAGTCCTTTCAAAGCCCAGCTCTGATTCATGTTTCTTTTCTGCAGTTTGCCAGTGTCTCCTTACAGAATTACCTTGGTAGTGAGCATCTACGTGTAGTCAACGCAGCTTGTGCAGACATGTCAAAGACAGTTTGAAACTAGCAGCTGCCTGAAGCTCAGCACAGGCTAACAACTCCTTTTCAGAGCCAGGTTTCCTGAAGAAGCAAAATTCTTTATCTCTTTAGCCATTCTTAGTAGCAGTACACAGTACAGGATAGCTTAAGGACAGCACAAATATATTCTCTGGTATGTATGCACCAGTATATATATCACTGTATTTGCCCCGTAAACAAAAAATGGTAATTAAGCAGCAAAGTAGTCTCACAAATAACTATGGTGTAAAATCAAATATAATGATGCTTAGAATTCTGACATGTTAATTACTATGTACACATGCAGCAGTTTACGTTGGTTATTATTGTACATTAATTCACTCTAGCTAAGTACTGTATACTAATCACAGACAAAAGTTGCATTAAGTTGTCCAGATAGTTCTATTACAGTAAAAAAATAAACAAGTTGGGCTAAAGCTTTAAATGCTCCACATGAAACCAGCAAACAGAAATGCCCTTAATTCAACCAGTATGACTTGGGCATTAGACCAGATTTAGAAGACTATGCAATGCATAGCAGTACCACTGCACAATCAGAAGATCTGAAGATTCAACTTTTTAGTAGCTCATTAGAGGTACTGTTAACCCTCTCCTTTGAAAAGAAAAAAACCCCAACCAAATACAGCAAAAAGATTTTGAATTCATCAGCCAGTGCCACTCCACTCCCAATGTGCAGCTTCACTGTCACACATTTATGCCAGATATGACATTGCCATCATTATTCTATACTGAGCCCTAGGTCACTCAGCTGCTATGAGAGCACTACAGCTATTTCTGACTTTGTGGAGTGGGGCCAATATTTTCCCCAGAAATAAAGGTTAGAAAATGAAAAGTGCACCAGTTTTATCTCTCCTATCCCTTCCTGGAGAAGACTAGGCAAGTTAATGGGAAAGAAATCCATCAAGAGTTATTAAATACAAAGCACTGTCTCTGACTCAGGAAGTTCCTGAACCACAGATTGCTTGATGATAGGAATACTTGTGGAAGTGTTTAGTGTTCCATCAACATCCATTTTTGTACATTGTCTAAGACAGGATACTGGGCTAGATAAGACATTCAATCTGACACACAGAGGCCATTCTTATGCTCTGAGGTTCTTGAGATATATTTGGAGGTCTGAAATAGAAAGGCCTGATTTTTAATAAAGGTAAAGGAGTGCTATAGATGTCTGTGGTTTCTTTGAACCTACTGTAATTATTATTTCAGGATTTTGCCTTCAGTCTTATTTTTTACATTGTAATGCACCACACCTTTCAAGTATTAGGCATTCAAGGAGCTGGTAAAGGCAGTTTGGTGGTGTTAGAAGGTAAATTACAGCTCTTCTGAATGCTTTGCTTGGGTATTGGCTTTAGAAGCTCTATGTAGAGCAGTGATGCTGAATGGCCTTATTAACAGCTCTGAGGCCAGTGTGTGTGAAAGTGACAGCACTGGGACAAGGAGATGTTTTATCTCTCCCTAGCAGTGAATGAAATGCTTATTGACCTGGTTGAACTTTAAAAGTCAGCTCATTATAGTCAAATACAAGTTCTTGGGCTTCATTCCAGGTTACAGATGCACAAAGATAAGCATGTATATGCTAATTAAATGCATCAGAGTCTATTTAGGCCAAACAGTTAAAGAGAAAAGTTTGAAACAGGGTTGAACTGCCCAGATGCAAAAGAAAAGAAAACAGGGGAAACAGTCACCCTAAATGCTTTGTACTCTTTTTTATTTTGCTACTTATAAAACTGCATTTGAGAAATAAGCAGCTGTAGACTCTGGTCAACATGGCACCGATCTGAATTGAGTCACACAAACATTTTTCAAGTGAGCTAACTCTTGTCTTTTGATTTTACAGACAGAACCCCGCTGCATAGCCCATTTTAAGCAATTCAAGATGCACCTCAGAAAATCCTTGGCCCAAGGGCAGAAGATTTTTAAAACATTTAAAGTGAATGAAAAAAACAAGGAGATAAAGCTGCACAGTGGTTTAGGAGATAAATTCCTGGAAGGGCAAAAGGAAATTGTTTTAAAACATCGACTGTGATTATCAACGTTAAAAGGAAACATGAAATTTTTCAGTTTAAGATACGAAGACTGAGATGACAGGAGGAGAACCAAGAGGTAAAAATGTCCAGCAAGGCCAGACTACACGTTAAGGAACGTGAAGATACAGGAACAGATTCATGGCACAAGTAAAAACAATGTTCTTGGGCTGGACAGATGGTTAACCATGCATACTAAGGCTTTAATCTCCAAGTCACTCTGTCCTCTCTACATCAGAGTGACTATTAGACTAGGCTGTATATTTTCGTCATAATTTCTAGCAAATAAAATATCCCTATAAATTATTCCTTTTTTCTTTTTTTTCTTTTTAAGCCACCTTTTTTCCCTGTCACATGCCACTGATGAAAAAAAATAAAAAATGCAGAGTCCATAAAGAATAGTGCAGTACAAATTTTGCCACAACTTCATTCTTAGTCAGGACTGAGAGAGTTTAATGCTGGTACTCTTCAAGGTCTGTGCTCCAATGGCTCTGATCAACTGTCTAACCCTGAGTCAGGAAATCAGATTTGTTACTGTCTTAATGTATGAAAAGAACTAAAGCAGGATGGAGCTTCATCAAGCAGCTATCATTCACATGTAAACTTGAGAGGTAGCGAATGTGAATCTGAATTTGGGTCTTTCAAACAGAGATGGCAGAGACAACTATATCTAATTATCTAGACTACTGCAATTTTTTGGTTGGAATTAGTGAATACAAAATGACAGTATTTTTGCCCATAATTTTCAATGAAATATCAGATTTTTAATCCTTCTTATGATACAGAATAAACGTGTAGCTGACAAGTAAACTCTAGTTCACAAAGATTTAAATCACTAATACTTAACCTGAATACATCTTTATTCAGTTAATCTGATGCTTATGAATTGCAAAACAGACTAAATATATGTTCTGTTGAAAGCAGAACAAACAATAAGAGTGATCTTGTATTCTAAGAGTCAAGGAGGCATAGAAACATGTATTGCTTCTCCAGTAAAACAAAGCATTACTTCTACAGAGAAGAAAACATACTGATTCACCAATGCAGAACACAGACACCCTGGATGAACTCCAACCAAGGGCAATATCCTTTGTGATTCTTAGAGGTGCAAATGTACCTGATGTTTCAAGGTTCAAACGTGTGTTTTCAAGGTTTACCATCTTCCTACCATTCAGGCTAAGAAGTCTAATTTTTCAAAGGTCAGAGACATTTAAGTCCCCATTTCTCTTTAAATTAGTGCACAAAAGCAAGTAAAACACAGGACTTAGATGGGGAGTAATGAGGAAGGGGAATTGTCTTAAACTATTTTTAAACATATGAGGAAACTTCTTTTTTTCCCCTTTCTTTTTCTTAATAAATTTTATTATACTGGACAACATTACCTTGCTTTATACGTGATGTAATGCTATCTTGCACACTTTTATTAAGACTTCTAGTCCTAATGCTGTTTACAGCAGGTTTTTTGTGTGCAGTTTATAATAGAGACTTTAATCATAAGCCTGTTCACCTGCATGAGGCAGACAGCTGGAAACTACCGTGATATCTTCTGAGAGAATTTGTACTAGGATTTCCATCTGTGCTATATACGTGCCTGGAAGGGTACCAATAACAATTACTGATCATTGCAGAGATCATCCCTAACTGATGCCTCTTTCAGTGTCATTTTTGAACACATTCCAGTTTTCTCTAAGTTCAGAGAGAGATTGGAACCATAGTGCTGAGGGAGAAAAAAAGCCAGGAGGCAGATTTCAGAGGAACAGCTTTGTAATATATTGAAGTTCTATCTTTACACATGTCCATTTTTCTAGTTTTTACTGAGTCTCTCTCTTAACTCCAAATTAAATCATGAGATATATTCTGAAAGTTACTTCAGTGAAAGAATCCTAGACATCTGGGGCCTATGATAAGCAAAGAAGCACTTTGCAATCTTCAGCAAAATAGAACATGGGGGAGATAGTGAGGGCAGTGTTCAGAATTCATTATCAGTCACTGTGAAGAGAATCTTCTCTTAAGTACTGTAGCAATTATGTGTAGCTAACTGTTCAAACAGGAACCTAAGTTGTATACAGTTCCTTAAAAAAAGACTGAAATCTGAAAGCTTGTCTTATGACTGTGCAAGTCAAATATCATCCAGGTAAAAACAAGCGTACAGCACAGAAAAGGTATCTGAGGTCAGTGTGATATGATAGAGAACACCAGCAATCTGAAATGTGCTTAAGTCATGGCAACTTTAACCTGATGCTGGAAGAAAAAAGTGAAATAATATTTCTCAACTCCTTCCATGCCACACAGCTTACTCCTTGTGTTTATCCAGCAAACCTGCTTTTCCAGAGATCTCTCCAGGTTGCACCAGATAGCAGCAAGTATCACACATTGCAAAATGCCATAGTAGACAGCAACCTGATTAGAACTGTAGCATTTCTTTTGCAAACAGTCTACTTCAGTTACAGATTAACAGAAAGGATTTCATTTATTAAAGGAGAAAATTAGTAGCTGACAAAACCAAGGTACCAAAAAAAGCATGATGGAAATTATAGGAAAACTTCAGGACCTGATTTTAATATATGTTTTACCTTTTGCACTTTTAGGTGAGAAGTCTTGTCAAGACCAAGTAAACTTTCCAGAGATGATTAAAGGTTTCACCTTGTCCAGTGAAAAACCACAGTGATTTTACTGATTTGTAAAAGTCAGCTCAACATCCGTGAAGTCAGGCCTCAAATTTACATAGTAAGCATGACAAAAAACCCGACCTTGTTGGAGTAGTGGAATTATAAACTAATCTATTAAAGTTTTCATAACTGCCACCATGGAACATGGAGGTAAAGGAATGGGGTGGTAATGCCTTTTCCCACTTCTGGTAGAAATCTCACTTATCTGTTTCAGGATCTATGTGACCAGCACACCCTGCTTGAATAGTATTCGTGTTTAATCTGCAGTACAGGAAACAAAAAAGAGGAATAATAAAATGGGTAGAATTCCCTGCCAAACTTATAACAAACAGCAAGTTCCAACAACTCCTCCTGTCCTCCCTTTCACTACCCAGAGGCATATGAAAGTCAGGTAACTTGCAATTTAATCTCTTTAGCAATATCTGACCCAGCAGACTTAAGAGTATTTTTTGTATTCCCATATCAGACAAATTCACTAGGCATCATAAGCCTAATTTACTAGACTGTTATAGAGCCCATTGTAAGGATGGGGGGATTCTACAGAAAGAGATCTCTGTGTCAGCCGGAAAGAAAAGCTTTCCTGAATTTCTTTCACCTGGCAACCAGTGTAACCCTAGTCACTTTTCAAATTGTTAAGGCTCATAAACTATTTTACTGGGAGTGTGAATAAGGAGAAAGGCTTCTGTATTAAAAATATGATTGGCAGCAGCAAGTCTTAGCACACCATCTGCAGTGATTGCACTCAAATATTTATTATGTAAGTTCCACTACGGAATAGTCAATAAGCTTTGTCAGAGAGCTGATGAGAGTTCAGAGGAGAATGCTGTGTGTCAAGCGGCTTGTGACAGTATAAAGAGACTACAGAAATATATGCATCCAAGGGGAGAGCTGTCAGGCACTTAGAAGTTGGAATATAGCATTCAGTCACTCTCGGTTTCATGAATACGCACTGGATTATTACATGAAAGGAAACTGCAGTTCTAGCGATACTGTGGACTGCAACACAGGTGCATGTGCTGCCAAGGATGACCTTCCTGACAAGCACCTTATCCTCATCTCAATGCTCTGGATTCTCAGGGACACACTTCACAGTCACTTTGACATAATGAATACAGACTTCCTCAGAATATTGTCTTAAAACCTTGAATGCCCAAAAGTAGAATGAGTAGTCCCAAAAAGAGGCAGAAACTCCTCTTGTTTCTCTCTTCTTCTGTTTTTTAAAGCTCTCCTCTGAACTGTTATAGACTGCTAACTTTCTAACAGCCATCATTTTCTCTTCCTGAGGCATCTAAAGACCAACAAACATCTCATGAATAGGATCTGGACTGTTTTGTGCTTCAGGTTGTCTCTTGTGCAGACTAATACTGCCCTGCCAGTGTTTGTTCAGCAGTTGCCATTGTCTGATACAATAGGCCTGGGTTACCATTTATCAGACCTGTTCTTCCAGCTAGTCTACATTCTGTGCCCTGGCCACTTCCAGGATGGGGAGATTCTTTATGAAGATACTTCCTGAGCCTCCCAAAGGGGCATGCTCCCTTTTCAAGAAAATGACAATAATCACATTCATAATAAATTTAAAACTGAAACAAATGCTCTGAAAAGTGTTTTGATTAACAGCCCTGATATAATGCTTCTTTTCCTCTTAGGCTTCTTGGTTCCAAGAAAATAAAATACCATCTTTCTACACTTCAGCTGGATTTCATTATCTTTTCCAAAATTTTCGTATTTGCAACTTTAGCTGTCTTCTGCAAGTTCAGTGCAAGCTCTGTGGAGTAGCTTTATTGAAAAGGAGTTAAAAAAATTATCACTATGCATAAGTTAAGTGTAAAAGTCCATTAAAATGGAAAGGGTTAGAAATTAATAATAAAATTATAAAAACTTTACAATTAACATGAAAAAGTTCTGCAAACAAAATGGTGTTTTTGCTTAGAAAATATCTGACCATCTCTTATAACTCTTATCACAGAATTGCTCCCAGCACATTTTTTTGCTCTCTCATATATACCCAGCTATAGGTTTTCAGATTCTTTGCAGAAGGCAGGTATGCTCAGTGAACCAAGTATCACACAGCTCCTGATACAAGTATGCTTAACTGAGATGACCATAAAGCAATCCCTTGAACTCACTGTGGAGAGAAATGATCTACTGAATAGTATGAATGCCCTCTGCAGGTAGAACAAGAAACCACTGTAATTCTGGGATTGATTTCAGTTTGTCTATTTATGAAGCAGGTTCTAAATAAACAAGTCTATATTAGTCCTTATTAGCCTCTTCTGACATTATCTGAAAATTGTAAATGGTACAGTGGTATCTCCTGATATCATTGGTATAAATCTACCACAGACTTTTCACCAGTCATAAAACCAGGCTGTGTCTCTACTGCTGAATTATATAGAAACATAGAGAAAGATTGAACTCTGCACCCTTGTTCATCAATGCTGCTAAATTGTTACAACACTCCTGGCCTGGTGTGACTGTACTAGGTAGTATTCTTTCCTATACCCTCTGTATAATGCTATCTGTGAGTGTTTCACCAGTCCCAGTAGCTGCTGCACATCCTTCACATCATTCTAAATATTTTGAGCTGAAAAAAAGTCTCACACACAGACATGCATGTACACACAAATTATGCCTAGAGCCAGAGCAGTACTCTATTTTGTCCAGGGGACATCCAGGGCCAGCTGATGTATATTTGTATTGTAGATATAACCAGTTCTGTGCCATTTGGCCTCTGATCAGGAGACCAGTCCCATCTCTCTAAAGCCTCTAAAACCTACTGCAAGAGCCAGGTTTTGAGGTAATCAATACTGCATTTCCCTGAAGGGTCAGTTTAGTGTGGGGGACACCATATGTTAGGTAGCCCATAAGCATCAGGTGAAAATAGCTTCCTGTTGAAGCTGTTATCAAAACACATGCTAAACCACCAGGCTTATATAGGCCTGCTCTGATCCTACTGCAGTCTGTCTGGTACATGTTGCCAGAGATTTCAGAGCCTCTCTCACAGCAATCCCCTACTCTTCACAGGAAAATAGCAGTCAGCAACTATTGCATGCCTGAACTCTGTGACATTCAGCCCCATGACCTCCATCTCAGCACATCCATGCTGGTTTTCTGATTGGCGAAGTCTACTGTGGATGAGATCAACAAAAATATAAATATACGCACTCAATTTAAGAGAAGAATGATCTCATCCCCTAGCCAAAGATGAATGTGAATAAAACTGCTTGAAGACTATTATGAATTCAGAGAAGGAAACAAAGCCCTTAAACACAGTTGTTACTGGAATAAGAGGACTGACTGACACCATGTGGAGTGTAGTAAATGTCATCTGCAACACGAGTAACAAAGCAACAGAAGTACTAGAAATCAAAACCAAAAAGGATGGTCGTGTGACAAAGAAAAATCTATAGCCATACTTAATTTTAATAGTTGCCATCATCCTTTTTATTCCCAAAGGAGCTCCTGAGAGCTTCCATGAGAACACACCTAAGACACCTTGCTTCAAGGTAGAGTCACTCAAACAAATGGCCTTGATTTCAAGCTGCACATGAGCTGTAGTTCTAAATTCATATGCAGTACAGAGTAAGAGCTGCATTCAAAGACTCTAGCTGCATGGACTTGCTTGTATTTTTCCCTAACTCTGCCATGGAAGTTCAGGTAAAGCATACAGTCTACAAAATCAATATACACCATTACAGTGCTTGTCTTTTCACTAAAAACATGAACAAATTACTTCATTCCTGTATTTCAGAAAGCAATGAGAGGTGTTCTGCATACAGGATCCTAAGCTGCCAGCAGAATAAGAACTGAGGAGCAGAGAACTGTTTGATCAGCTTTGAGTTCAAAGACATGTCACACACAGCATATGTAACTTGCAAACTGGATTGTTGTGACAGAGGCAGTTATAAAAACACCTTTCTTTTCCTGTTCATACCTACAGCACACTTGAAAGTCAGTCTCCATATATATGGCTTTGGACTTGGCCTAATTCATTCGCAGTCTATCAAGGATATTAAGTCATATTTAAGGTCCATGAAAATCATATTGTATGAATGCTTATATAGTTTTGAATCCTAGTTTATATTTCAGTATTCATTTTTTTTTTTCTGCAAATGCAGCAATCTCAATAGCTTACAGCAGAAAACCTAGTGCAGAGACATGCTTCTCATGCATGCTACAGGTGTGCCAAGCACTGAGGAGTATACAGAGCAACTATAAGAGCTCTGACTATCTGAAAATGCTTTTTTGAAGGTCCTGTATTAATGCCCCTCCTTTTATGTGCAACCTAACAGAGTGCAGATAAATCTTTACTTTTTTCTCCTGACGCATCTGGTAAAACACTAATGGCAAGTTTATTTTTAAGAGTAAGTGTAACAATGAGCTTAGCAGCAAGAGATTGGTTCGTTGGTTTATTTGCATGCTGTGTAACTTATCTGTTTTGCAAGTTTGTCCTGTTTGTAAATTGTATTTTCTCCTTTCCACAGAATGCACAGGTGGTTTGGGGGTTTTTTTATATGCTTGGTTGTAAGTAGGTTTTTTGTGTGTGTGTGTGTATGTATACGTCATGTCTACTTCCTGAACGCCAGTATAGTTCAAACTCTACTTGATTTTCCTGGAGTTTATGTAACCTAAAATTTGTTACTTGCCATAAACTTCTTACATTAATTGTGAGATCTGTAGCTGTCTCCACTGATATGCAAGCCAGCACTGTCTACATCCCTGTCCTGCCAAAGACCAGCCTAATTCATCTTTCCTTCACAAAATGCCACCATCACTATACCATTTGGCACTTTTTTGATTCTTTGTTAACTCTTTTCTTTCCAGTACAGCTACCTCAAGGCAGTTACTGCCAATGGTAAGCTTTTACTATTCAAACAAACCAGCTTAATTAACTTGCCAATACATTTTATTAAAAACAGACTATACACCTTGGGTGGGTTTTGGCAAAGCTCCCAAGCTAGGCTCGTTTTCACACCCTATTGCATAAACTGAAGTGAACATTTATCGAGGTGTCTGCAAGTGAAATATCCAAGAAAGCAGGGACTGTAGAGCTGCCAGGTTTCAAAGTACCTGGGTATATCATTCAGAGCATCTAGAATGTAACATGTCAACAGGTTGTCACAGCCACAGACTTAGACTTAACAGGAAGGCAGAGCATGGTAAGCTTTCTGCATTTTTAACATAGGCCAATGCTTACTTTGTGAATATGAAATTAACACTGAATTTTCTGATTTGCAGGAGGTTTTATGGTTAATACAAGGTGCATAAAATTCTCAAGGCTCTTAAGATTATGAGTGTATCTTTGTAGCTTAACTTAATTGCAAGATGGGATTTCTTTTTTAAATATTTATTAGTTAATAACTATCATCTGCAGCTCCCATCACTCCTCCAAATATCATTACAATTATTCTTAGATCTACAAGGCAAATCATCTCAGTCTGATTAGGAGGAAGACTAAAGTTTTCACTTAAAACTATTAACATTTGAACTGAAAGTAAGTAATATAAGATAAATGATGAAATTAAACCCAATAATGATTACTGCTAGAAGAAAATTATTAAGGATTCAGAGACTGATTTCCAAGAACTGTTGGATATTCTGTTCCTCCATACTTATTCACATTTCCGTGTAATTAAGAAATGTGTGTAACAATCATTATATAAAGAACAAAAAAGAAAAATAAATGAATTGACAATGCACCATCACAACCCAGATACTCTGCAATTAATTTTTGAGCACCATCTGCTGGTTTACTTCTAAAACAACAACTACATTCCTCAACTGCTGGTAACACTTGGATACTTACCAGGTCTGCATTGACCCGTCCGTCACTTATTTTGTTACATATTTACTAAAAGTTCCCACGAGTCGCGCATTATCATCACTCTCGTGAAAATAACAGAACTCATGTAATAATGGACAGCTATAGAGAGGATGTGTTGCAAAAGTTAAAATAGCTGCTCTGTTGTTAACATGGGTTGAGATAAGCCTGTCACGGTGATGTTAAGCTGAAAAGGTTTCTAAAGTACACTGAAAATGAAAGCAACTTGGCCACTGTTTTTGTCTTAACATACCATATGTCACCCCTACCACAACTCTTTTCAGCAAGGAAAGAAGAGGTATCACTTCCATCTTTTATTTCTTGCAGATTCTTGAGACACTACTGGAGAGAGTTATAGAGAAATCCAGACAGAACCTCACCTTCAAATACAGTATTATGATTACTTCTTGCTCATCTCTTGCTCCTAGCAATCCAGTGCCATCTGTTTTTTCTTTTGTCTTTCTCCTTACTCCTTTCCAGTAAGAGAAAGATCTAACATTTCCTTTAGGACAAGTTGACAAAGTCCTGTGTTAGAAGCCTGGATTTTGACAGGGTTAACTATTAGCAAATCTGGAGTCTTCTTCTTTTCTCCTTCTCCCTAAACACTAAATAAATATTTGCTTAGGTTGCATTTATGGAAATATTTTGTAATAGAAGAAATTTGTACTTGCTTTCTGTTAAAGATAATTTGTTTCCAGTTTGAATTTACTTGTAATGTCCAGTTTTGAAGACAGATGGAATTTGAATCTTGCCACTTTCTTCCTATGCTTCTGATAAATGTACTTAAATATCAAAAACACATATAATGAAGTATTTTTAAAATATCAAACAATTTAAATAAAAATTAGTTTCAGTATCAAACTGAAGGTATAACCTGCAAGGCCTAGATATAAAATGCTGGTCTGTTGATATGCTGAACAGTTATTTACTCAATTTTAATACTGAATTATTGAATAGTCACTAACAATTTTCAATTGAAATATTAATTTATTTATATTCCACAATGCTCTGTCTACTGCCCAGAATACTGTAGTCAGTCTGGGTATATTCCATATAATGGTCAATATTTCACTGTAGACACTTGTCAAGAGTAAAATCATGATTCCTACAATATGCCAACAAATGCTTAACCCTTTTTTCTTTTTTCATGTTAAGCAAATAGGACAGCTTCTGCATTTTTAGTTAACCATACATGTTCAGGGCTGAGACTCTGGATCCCTGGGGAGCCTCACAAAAATTTAAATCCAAGTAAAATAGCATGCAGACTGCTACTGTTCATCAGTTGAGTCTTTTCAGAATTAAAATATGCTTCATACTTCAAGGAACACTAACACTTCATACAGGAGACAAAAACACCACCCAAGTTAGTCTGTACCAAAATGCTTCTAAAAAGAGAAAACGCAGTTCTTAATACCCATTAGTTCTTAATACCCATTAGTAATTTGCAAGAATCCCAAAGGCATTGATAGAGTTTCTTTTACAAGAATACTAAGAGTAGAGTTAGTCCAAAAGTGAAGATCCTGGAATAAACACAAATAGAAATGTTTCTGCAATTCCTTTATATTCCAATTAAGACATTATTTTTGCATTTGCAAAACAGCAGTTTAAAGTTTTGTTTTGTGCTCTCTTGTGTTTTCTAAAAGGGGTAGGTCTAGCATGATGAAACTATATAAACCACTTTTTATTTATCATAGTTCTATAGAGAAGGAAAATTAACCAAAAAATTTAACACAACAGTTTATCTAGTTATCTGGTTGTATCTAGTTCGCTTCATTTTTTCCCACTAACAACTTTTTTGTCTTGGGTCACAGTGATATTCTTCATAAACCTGTACCAGTCCCATGATACTCTGTCTAGCACCTAGGGACATCCTGATGCATGGGATATGTTTTATAATTCAACACTGGCACCATTCCATTTGTAGGAAATAGCTAGAAGCTGTTGCACAAGTTACTAACTATCGCCATAAACAACTATTGCTTGTAAAACATTCACAACAGTTTATAAATACAGTCCAATGAAATGTAATTTACATTGTCAAAATACTGATGTTACAAATGAGTTCCAAGTGAATTCCCAGTTTATAGCTAACTATAGAACAACAAACACAATGTTGGGTTTTTTTGGCTCTACTTTTGGAAGCATTAACCATCATGTCTGCAAATTTTCAACAAAGTTCCTTCCTCAGTTCTAGGAGGCTCCTCTTTTGATGCCCCACTAAAGTTTCAGGATGTTTTTTTCTGTTGCATCCTGCTTTAGGTCCAAGATAAAAGCTCTCTTGGAAGGCCCCTACAAGTTTCACATTCTTCCAAGGAAAAAAATTACAATAGAATGTTCATCTAAGGAAGAACTGCATCCTAATAAAATAAGGTGGGAACTGACTGCCAGCAATTAATAATACAAAGTAGCATGCAACAGAACTTGGAAGAATCTTTTAGAGCTAATTTTGCTCCAAGAAGTCCACAGCTCTTTACTGTTACAGATTGAGTTAATGTGTGTACTAGAGTATTCCTGTCTATTAAGGAAGACTTGCATTTTAAATGTTTATATTGATTTCCTGGTTCAGCTGTTGTTTAGTAACAGCAGATGCTGCCAAAGTGAAAGACTAGTTTCAAGTTTCCTTGCGCATTTCTGTATTGCCCTGACCTTTTTAGTCAATAGTTACAGTGGACTTCAGAATAGACATAGATGACCAAATCAATTCCCAAAAGCTTTATTTGTTTACAGCAAGTAGAATTGTTAGCATCTTTACCATTGATATTCTTAGGCAATACAAGATTGGATATTTGCAGGAAGCAGATAAAAGTATCAGTTCTTAATTTAACAAGCTTCCTGTGCCATCTTATCTGTGTTTTACATGTGCAAGAAATGAAACAGGGTGTCTCATCTCATAGTTACTCAGTTTCATAATGAGTAACTTGAAGTATAATGGTATGGGTCTTCAGAGCACCTGCAGATCCACAGGATCAACAGCGATACCCTACACCATTCCACTCCTGTCTCTCTGCCTACAAGGTTATAATACTATTCCAGCTCACTCACTTTAATGGTCTTTTCCTATTACAGTGCCCTGTAAATCGCTTAATGGAACAGACTGGAAACACAGGGTTGAAGGGAGGAGTTGTGAGGAGAAAATGCATATTATGCCATTGATTCCCCCTGCTTTTGTAGCTGAACCCAAATTAAGAAAATTTAGAGTGCTTCACACCCCTAGGGTCTAGCTCCCCTTCTTCTCTCCAACATGCTGGTTTAAGATTGCTGCATCCACATGCTTCTCCTACAGTTTGGACAAGTACAACAGAGCCTACCAGCAATGATCTGACATGCCATCAATTATATATTTGCATTTCACCATTGAGCTCTACCCTTCTTTTATAAAACCTGAATTAAATTACATCTCATTTCTGAATGACTCAAAATATCAATTATCCTATGGTAACTGGGTAACTTCACACTTGTCCCAGCTCTCCAGGCAGGCTTCATGATGGCTTATAAGGTCTCTGGAACGACAAGCACACTATAGTCTGTTCTTTCATAATCATAATTTCAGAAATCTTTCAGATTACCACACAAAATAGAATCACAGAATCAGCTAGGTTGGAAACGACCTTTAAGATCATCAAGTTCAATCATTACCCCAGGATTGCCAATACCACCACTAAAGCATGTCACCGAGGGTCTCATCTACACGTTTATTTAACACTTCCAGGGATGGTGATTCCACCACTGCCCTGGGCAGCCTGTTCCAATGCCTGACCAGCCTTTCTGTGAAGAAACTTTTCCTAATAGACAATCTAAGCCTTCCCAGTACAGCTTGAAGCTGTTACCTCTTCACTTGTTACTTGAGAGAAGAGACCAACCCCCACCTCAGTATAACCTCCTTTCAGGTAGGTGTAAAGAGCGATAAGGTCCTGCTGGCTATGCTATTTCTGATATGGGCCAGGATGCAATTGGCCTTCTTGGCCACCTGGGCACAAGCTGGCTTATATTAAGTGACCATCAATCAGCACCCTCAGGTCCTTCTCCGTGAGCAGCTTTCCAGCCACTCTTCCCCAAGTCTGTAGTTGCATGGGGTTGTTGTGGCCCAAATGCAGGACCTGGCACATTGCTTTGTTGAACCTCATACCATTGGCCTCAGCCCATCAATCCAGCCTGTCCAGATCCCTCCACAGAGCTTTCCTATCCTTCAGCAGATCAACACTCCCAGCCAACTTGGTGCTGTCCGCAAATTTACTGAGGGCGCACGTAATCCCCTCATCCAGATCATCAGTGAAGATATTAAACAACACTGGTCCTAACACCGAGCCCTGAGGGACACCACTAGATGCCAACTAGATGTGACATCATTCATCACCACTCTTTGGGCTTGGCCATCCAGCCAGTTTCCAACCCAGCAAAAAATCCACCTATCCAGGCCACAAACAGCCAATTTGTCCAGGAGAACGCTGTGGGAGACAGTGTCAAATGCTTCACCTAAGTCCAAATAGACAACATCCACAGCCTTTCCCTCATCAACCAGGCAGGTCACCTTATTGTAGAAGGAGATTGGGATGGTCAAGCAGGACCTGCCATTCATGACCCCATGCTGACTAGGCCTGATCCCTGCCTTTTCCCACATGTGCTTTGTGATCCCACTTAAGATCATCTGCTCCCTGACCTTCCTGGCACTGAGGTCAGGCTGACAGGCCTGTAGCTTCTGGGCTCCTTTGTGCCTTTTTTATAGAGGCAAAAATGGGCTATACCATAATCTTTTTGTACAGTTTAAAAAATACTGTCTTATTAGAAGAAACAATCTTTTTTTTCATCCCACTGCCCAGTCATTGGATGGGAACAAATTTAATGTATGCTTTTAAATATATGAATGGAGTCCAAGAGCATCATTTGTCTCACACCACAGGCAGACTAGCACTGTTACAAATGTTTGGTGCCAGCGTACAGCATGCCGCTAATTTAAAATGTTGTAAAACACTGTGTTACGGTATTGTTTTATATCCTACCCCCTTCAAAATTTAATTTTAGGGATTTATCTCTTCTCTGCAAGACAGCTAGCTACATAGTCCTGGGAAGGCAATAATCCTTCTGTGGGCACTCATGTTATTTTAAGACATCTATTATTCTGTAGTAGGCCAGTGCCAAGAATTTTAATGTAAAGAAAAATAGATGGAAGAAAAAAGTCTTTGTGCTTCATACATCAGAAGACTGTGCTGGGCGCAGATTCAAAAGGCAGACAATCCTTTCTTTGAAAAAAATAAAACAGACAAGATGGAAAGAGAGGTAGTAAATGAGCAGAAGTGAATTTATAACCTGAACATTGTTTAAATAGGCTCACATTTCAACACCTCTTTTCCAGTTTTTTGGTGGCATTTTTGCTTGTTTGGGTTTTGTTTGTTTGAGGTTTTGTTTGGAGGGTTTTTTTATTTGTTTGGGGTTTTCTGTGTGCGTGGTTTGATTGGGGTTTTTTTTGAGGGGGAGTGTTATATGTTACTGTCTAGTCAAGTGACTTCTTCAGTTAAACAGTGTAGGAAGGTATTTGTATTTGTCTCTTCTCAGCTAACATACCTCTTGCAATAGGACAGAAAAGAGCCTGAAACCTACTTGCTGAAGTTCATTAGAAATATTATTTTTCTATGATATATAAAAAGTAGGGTGCAAGGAAAAACCTAGTGCTCAGTAAAACAGTTTTAAATACAGCTCTGTAATCATGTAACTTTTTTCCCTCTAAGGTCATAAAATCATAGAACAGTTAGGGTTGGAAAGGACCTTAAGATCATCTAGTTCCAACCCCCCTGCCATGGGCAGCGACACCTCACACTAAACCATGTCACCCAAGGCTCTGTCCAACCTGCACTTGAACACCACCAGGGATGGAGCATTCGCAACTTCCTTGAGCAACCCATTCCAGTGCCTCACCACCCTTACAGTAAAAAATTTCTTCCTTATATCCAGTCTAAACTTCCCCTGTTTAAGTTTTAACCCGTTACCCCTTGACCTATCACTACAGCCCCTAATGAAGAGTCCCTCCCCAGCATCCCTATAGCCCCCCTTCAGATAACTAGAAGGCTGCTATGAGGTCTCCAAGAAGCCTCCACTTCTCCAGGCTGAACAGCCCCAACTTTGTCAGCCTGCCTTCATATGGGAGGTGCTCCAGTGGCCCTCCTCTGGATTTGTTCCAACAGTTCCATGTCCTTCTTATGTTGAGGACACAGAACTGCACACAATACTCCAAGTGAGGTCTCACGAGAGCAGAGTAGAGGGGCAGGATCACCTCTTTTGACTTGCTGGTCATGCTCCTTTTGATGTAGCCCAGGATATGTTCGGCTTTCTGGGCTGCGAGCACACACTGCTGGCTCATGTTCATTTTCTCATCAACCAACACCCCCAAGTCCTTCTCCACAAGGCTGCTCTGAATCTCTTCTCTGCCCAACCTGTAGCTGTGCCTGGGATTGCCCCAACCCGGGTGTAGGACCTTGCACTTAGCATTGTTGACCTTCATGAGGTTGGCATTGGCCCACCTCACAAGCGTGTCTAGGTCCCTCTGGATGGCATGCCTTTCCTCCAGCATGTTGACCACACTACACAGCTTGCTGTCATTGGCAAACTTGCTGAAGGTGCATCAATCCCACTGTCCATGTCACTGACAAAGATACTGAAGAGGATTGATCCCAACACCAATCCCTGATGAACACCACTCGGCACTGAACAGTGAGCCGCTGACCACAACAATTTGAGTGTGACTATCCAGGCAATTCCTTAACCACCAATTGGTCCATCCGTCAAATCCATGCCTCAATCCTTTTGATTGAATCAAAATTGCTTTCCACATGTTTTACTACAGGAAGTTTTAATTCCATTACAGAAGGGAAAAAAAAAACAAATAAAAAATCACAGAATCCCAGCTTTCTCTTAAATGGAAAACCTGGTTTCTGCCCATGTTCACCCTATCCACTTTGTGCAGATGGGGATTAGGAAAGGTAGCCTGTGAAAGTGTACCAAGCTATGGGCTTCTGCCCTTATTCTTTGTAGAATTATGGAATTATACAAGCTTCCTCTTTCAAAATGCCCCATTTGGCTTTATATCATAGAGCCTTTTCATTTTCGCAACTGTAGTTCCTCATATTTCTGTGGCTAAAATATAAGTTTTGTTCAGTTCTGGTTTGGATAATGTGCACAACTGAAACCCCTTTGGTCTTCTGCAAAAATTCCCCTCAAGAGGCCAGAGCAAGCAGAAGGAATGCTGTGTTTCTGTGCAGACCAGCAAAAAGCACGAAACGTACTAATCACTGGGTTTGTGGTGCCTTTACAAACATAATCTGCTCCTACAGCCCCAGGTATCACAACTCCCATTCACCTTGTGAATCTCTAGAATTTGTGGAAACAGAAACACTTTGGACTCTAAGCATATAAATTACTTAATTCTATCATAGCTGTGAAAAACTTACTCATTAAAACTTCTGAAGTTTATCAGTGCTGTCTGGCATTCACTGAATACTTTGTGTCAATGGAAAATCTATCATTGAAATGAACTGTTTCATGAAATTACCTGTTTCATGTAAATGAAATATTCAGAATGTAGAAAATGTGTGTTCTGACTGACGGATCAATACAACTGATTGAGGTAGAGGTAAAAGGAAAGTCAGCATTCCTTGCATTGTAAATTCTGCAGCGTTACATAAGAAAGTGTAACTACATTGAGGCAATGCAAGCCAACGCTGCAAAAATAAGTCTATATGGCACATTTACTAATGGCAGTTTCAGGTTTTGGGGTGTTACAGCAAGATGCAAGTTTTGAAGCAAGTTCTGTAGCTTCTCTGAATTTTGGTCTCCTTTTTCCAACTTTTTATTTGCAAGTTCAGGGTCAGCTTGACTATCAATAAAAATATCTTGTTTTAATAGATATCCCAGATAACTTGGTGTTTTGGCTTTGCACAAATCCTCTGTAGTTCTGATAATATTCCTCCTTTCCCTTTCCTTCTCCTATTTCTTAGTTATGTTCAGGCTATGGGTTCTGCCCTCTACCTCAGTAGTTGGTACTAGTTTGAGGATAACTTGAAATGCATCTCTATGGTGGAGCATGATACAGACAACTTAGAAAGAAAAAAGGCTCAAGCACAATGCTCTGCAGACCGGCAAGCTGAGGTCTAGGAACAGTGAAGCAGCATTCAAACAGCTTTTGTTCTAGGGATTCAGGATACTGCAGCAAGTCTGAAGAAACTGTAGAACCTGTAGTAAGGAATGTAAAAGATACATGAATAAATAACACATTAAAGGGCAGACTCAACATAACTTGTCTGAAAGGAAATCCCAACTTGCCTATCTAGAAACTTCTTTGAAGGATTCAATGAACATGCAGATGGTAGACATCCAATTGATATGATCCACTTGGTTTTCCAAAGGACCTGACAGGGTCCCTTACCAAAGGCTCGTAGAAAATAAGCTCCCATGTGAAGGTGCTTTTATGTTGCTCTCATTAATTGGTTAAAAGATAAGAAACAGAAGAGAGAGAGAATCTGTGCAGTTGAGAAAATGGTAGGGAAATGGAGGCAAATAGAGAAAGGACAAAGTTTGCTGATGAGATTAAAACCTTCAGGGTAATGGTGTTAAACAATTCAGCCAAACTAGAGCTACCTGCAAAAAGCTGCAGAAGGACCTAATGAAATTGAGTACACAGTTGTCAAAAAAACATATAATAATGTCTGCAAGTATGAAGTGATGCACATAGGGGGAAAGAAAAGGAAAGCTAAAGCTATGTATAGTGATGGCTTATGAATGACCTGTTACCTTGCAGGAGGGAAATTTTGGAATTAGATAGTTTGTGAAAACATCAGTTCAGTTTAGTACTCAGGAACAGTCAAACTAGGAAACAGAACAGGAGGCATTCTTAGGAAAAGAAACAGGATAAAAAAGCGAATTAAAAGTAAATGTGGCAACCTGCATTTTGGGAGCCTTGTGTAGCTCATGTCCCTGTCCTAAATCCAAGATGATCAAGGGTATGGAACTGTTTCTATATTAGGAGTAAAAAGATTAGGACTCTTCATTTGGAAAAAGGGAATGGCTGACAGAGAGTTCAACAGTCTTTAAAATCACAAATGACATAGATGGGGTGAATATTTTGACCTTCATTTGTGTTTACAGTTTCACAGTATCAGATGGGAGCATGAAGTGAAATTTTCAAGTGGCAAGTTCAAAATAAACCAAAATTATCTATTTTTCCATAGAACAAAGCTAAATTGTGGAACTCATCAGCACAAGATCTTAGGAATGCCAAATTTTGCATGGGTTCAAGAAACAATAGATTCAAGGAATAAAAATTCCATGAACTGTTAAGCCTAAAGAATTCATCTTTCAGGAAACTGCTGTGGTACAAAGACCTTGAAGCTAGAAGTACACATCAGGTGTGCTCCTATGTGCTTATTCTGTTCTTGCAAATCTTCTGTAGGCATCATTATTGTTGACTGTCAGAGGCAGGATCCTGAATTATCTGCTATGTTTTGTCCTATGTTGTGTTTGTAATCTAAATAATAATAATTATCATAATTCATCAGGAATTGATTGGATTGCTCTCATGAGCACTGAGTAGTAGTTCACTGATGATGAATTATGCCTCTCTCTGATGCTTCTTTGCTGCCTTCCTGCCTCCTGGCTTTTGCTCCATCTTTCTTGTCTCCTAAATAGCCACTACAACATCACTGCTCACATGGACTTTCAGTTTGGGTAGCATCATTTCTTTGGAGTCCAAATTTTTGTAATTCCATTAAATAGTGTTTTCTTACATGGCTGAAGAGTGGCAGGAACAGATATCTGTTTATGTAACCAGTCTCTGGCACTGTACAAGAGAATAATTCACGTACATCATGCAAAGCAGAACCTGGCACTTGTGACAGTAGTGTTGAGATGAAACAGCTTCCTACAGCTACTCTCAAGCAGATCAGAAGGGGAAAACATTTACAAAAACAGTAGTAAAAGAAGGAAAGACCTAACTATAAACTCAATAAAGATGAAAGTAAGCGCACTGTGAACATTATACTGTGGTTATGCTGGGAGCATCTTTTAAAAATTCACGGGTTGCACCAGTACTGTGCAATTTCACTGGCAGCAGTGATGGTAGAAGTAGGGGAGTAGATTGGCCTCTGATGTTTATGCTCTCCTCTTCAGGTGCAGGTCACCTGCTTGCCATGTACCTATTCACTGAAATCAGAGATACAGCTGGCTGCAAGTCAGCCACCTGAGGTCTGAATAGCTGCAGAGGTGTAGCTACATGGGCTTCAGCATGGACTAGGCACTGGTTAGCAGGGGGAGGACCCAGAGGGCCATTGTGAAACATCTGCAATCCCAGCCAGCTCCAAATAGAACGGTTGTGTGGGCCCCTCCTGTGTTCATTGCCAGTGCTGAAGGACTTGGCACAAGTTGTGCACGTAGTGGTGGAAGGCAGAAGGCCTGGGGAAAGCCTGCCTTGCAGCTGGGGAGCTTGCTAGCGATGGGAGGGATAAACTGTGAGGTGTTTGGTGTCAGACAACTTGGATGCAAGAAGGAGGAAATGACTCAGGGACTGAAAATGATGAGTTTCTTAATGTTTGCTAAGACAGAGGGGTAAGAAGAACGTGTTGTCCTCGGTATAAATTAGAGCACAAGCATTTAACCGTCTCTGCCTGGTAGGTAGGCACAGCGTATGATGTGGGGCCATCTGAAGGACGAGCCATGGACTGACCCCTCCAGCCGACCTGCCCCTGCGGATCGGTGCGGGTGAAGGTTTAGCTCCCGCCAGCCTCGCGCCCGGCTGGGGCGCTGCCGGTGCTTCCCGAGGGCGAGGCGGG
>JANHGB010027166.1:0-15208 GCA_026283785.1 Coracopsis vasa | reverse complement strand
AACTGCACACAATACTTCAAGTGAGGTCTCACGAGAGCAGAGTAGAGGGGCAGGATCACCTCCTTCGACCTGCTGGTAACGCTGCTTTTGATGCATCCCAGGATATGGTTGGCTTTCTGGGCTGTGAGCGCACATTGCCGGCTCATGTTCAGTTTCTCATCAACCAGCACTCCCAAGTCCTTCTCTGCAGGGCTGCTCTGAATCATATTTAAACAGTAAATACTAGAAGAAATTGTGGACATGTAGGACATTGTTCTGTTTTGTCTTTTTAAATTCCTCTTGACTTCCATCTTGTTAACCAGCTTGGAATCAGAATCATATTTTAACACAATGAATTTTGACCTGGGATGTAAAATGTGAATGTAAAAGAACACTGTATTTGACATGCAAACGAAACAATTGCTTGGCATGCCATAAAAATTACTATAACATTTAAAATACGTATGTAATGAGAATTACTTTAATAAAAGTTTTGGTTATATTGTTAATAATTAGACATAAGCACATCTGATCATTTTTGGCTTGTTATAAAGATTCCATAATTTCAGGTAAGTACTTAATAGAAGTATTCATTTGGTATTAGTGTTTAGCAGCCCTATCTATTTTTAACAGGTCTGCTTGTAAGTTGCATTAAAATCCCTACAAGAACTTTAAGAAGGAAAAGAAAGTGGGCAGTATGTGTTTTTTAAAGAACTAGGTGTATGGGTTTGCAGGCAATAAAATGGCTAATTGGAAGATGGACAAAATTAAACTAAAAAAGATCGGACTGGAGTTCTGGTTTCGCATGCAGGTCTTTTTTGTTGTGCTGGGTGTTCTTTGGTGTGGCTTTTTAACTGTGGAGCATATGCTTTATAGGAGTCTTCACACAAATCTTTTAGCTAGGTTCCAATATTTTTGTAAAATGCACTTAAGTAGTTTTGAAAGTTATATACTGTATAGCCTGAAAACTCAATATAGGATGCTGACATACTAAAATTAATAGCTTTTATTTAATTTTTGTGCATTTTAAATTTTGAAATGTATAATTAGCTGATAAATTTCCTTGTGCAAAGGGTGAATGTACCAAATAATTTACAATGTTCTCTTACTGCTGTCTCATGGCAGTATTTGGGAATCTTAAGTGAGACCATTCAGTATAGGACAAACTACGTTGTGTTTACTTACTGTACTGTGATGTGACAAGAACTTATTTTCCAGGGTACCGAATGTGCATCTGTCACTTACCTTGTCGTCCAGTGAAACCAAACCTTATTGGAGACCAGGTAAAAAATGCTGAATCACAGATATACTTGTTACCCTACAGAGTGGGGAAAACGGGTAGGGGAACTTCTGCAGTCTACTTAGTTGCAAAATACATCTTTCTGTCTAGTGTGGGATACCAAAACTTTACCAGTCCAGAGTACAACTATTTGATATAATCCTTGGGTAGTTGAATGTAGTTGGATCTCTTATTTTGGTGTGTAGCTGCTTAGATTATGTTGGAGTAAACAGCAGCTTTGTGTGGAAGAGATGAAAGGTTCATTAGGCCAAGCAATGGATGCTTCTCAGTTCCTTCACTGTGTGCTGAGTGTACGGGAGTATTGGCAGAGTTCAATTGAATGTGATGCTGTGCCAGGATAGCTGTGCTGTGTTGTGCTGGCCCTGTGGGTACGATTATTTACAGTCTCTATAGCTGTAGATTCAAAATATTTTGTATGCGCTGGAGGTAACAGAAAGATGACTTCATATGCCTGTGTTCAGGTATAGCTCCGCTTTAACCATGTTTATGTATTCTGAAACTACATGTATTTTACAGACATTTTCAAAGATGGGAGCCCATTACCATTGTATCATCTGTTCAGCAACTATCACACGAAGAAGTGACATGATAGGTCATATCAATCGTCATGTGAATAAAGGAGAAACTGAATCAAGGTTTATTACAGGTAGATTCTTACTTACATAAAACATTCAATCCTTTTATATGTAGCATGTGTTGAGAATTAGTCTGATTTCTTTTTTATCTCTGTGTAGGTGTAATGATTTTCTCTTGATACACTATAGTAAAGATGATTCTGGGAGCCATGAGGTTCACACGTCCTTCTGTTACCAATACGCATTTAGGAATAGTAGTTTAGTGTCTGGACATCAGTTTGAACATCTGAGAAGCAATAGTAGTGCCATCCCATACCATATTCCATACCTTTGACTAAAACCTGTTTAGATTTTATGTTGTGAAATATTACTCTCTGTATGGTTCCCTTCAGAGCTCTTTGTAAAGAGTGGCCCATTTGTTATTTCCTAACAAAATGCATATGGCTACTTTTCCTCGCAGGGAGGGGAGAAACGTAGAGATCAGATATTTTATGCTTTGTACTCGCTTCAGCAATGCCTGCGGACTATGAACATGGAACACATGGTAGAGCAGTTCATAGACACGCAATCTGTGTGTTTGAAAGCACTGAGATAGGCAGGCTGAGCACTGGAAGGCGTCTAATTGGTACACAAGAAGTTTTTCCTGGTCGTTCCTGGATAAATTTTGCTTACCATTAGAGTGGGGACAAATTGCTCAAAGGAATGACAGCATGTGTTTACAGCTGTCAAATCAGTTTTGCCACAGGCTATTTTATACAAAGCTTAAGTGCTGAATTTGTCCCTATACTTGTGCTGTCTACACATTTCATGAAGCTGTTTGATAACTTACAGAGATTAGATCAAGGTATTTTGAGAGGATTTTTTTGTAGTTTGTTGATCTGTATTCAGGATTGTGTTAATAGGGGTTTAATTAATTGGCAATGTTTTATGTTTGAACATGCAAAACGAATTTGCTAAGCCTCAAGTTCAGGGGATTGCTTTCTTAAATTTGAGTGGATACAGAGGAGCCCAACTGAGAAACAAATCTGATGTTTTATGAGAAGAAAATTGTGGTAGAGTTTGATCCATATCTGCTGCTCTTAGCACTAGAGGCTAAATTGTTGCTTGCTTTTTCTCCGCAACATACTTGTTAACTGATCTATGTGCTTGCTGGATTACAGGATAAAGATTTCTTGCAATATGGGAGCAAATTCCTAATTTAATTCATCAAATGTGTTAATGTCAATTCTCACTAATTCTTTCCTTCCCTCATGATTACTTTCTTCAGTTCCTGCTCCCAGGTCTTCTCTAGAAGTGCTGAAAGAGTCAGCCACAGATGTGCAGGTTCTTCCCAACTACTCCACACCTCATAAAACAGATTCTTATTTTAATCCTAAAATGAAACTCAACAGGTAAGAGATCAGAGAGTGGGAGGTTTTACCAGAGGGGTGCTGAGTTTGTAGTGAAAAATACTTGTGCATTTTGAAAGGCAAACCCTGCAAAACTTTTGTTCAGAGGGCAGAAGAAAGAGATTTCCATCAGAAAACTCCTCATGACAAATAATACTTAAACCCAAGTACACTATATGGGAAATATTATAATTTCTGAAGCAAATGAAGTATTTTTCTGCAGTGAGTAGTTTATGGAGAGTACAAGGATTTGAAAGGAGCACACTTGAAAACTAACTTCATTGTGTACGCTTAGCAGTGTTTTTCTGTTCATCTCCACAAGATACTGTGGACAGTGACTGCTCTCTTTCCTCTAACTGAAGAGCAGCATATCTATAATTTACACTTTTCATATTCTAGGCCTTTTTCTCTTGGGACTCAGATTCTCTCAAGTGTCTTCTTATTATTTGCATTAAAAAAGATGAAAAAAGAAACATTGTCTTTATTTGAGGAGAGTCATAAGTGGTGTCTGTACCACAAAGGAAGGCTGTGAGAATTGACACCAGTGCATGGGACTGCACTTCAGCCCATGCCAACCCTTCATGTTCTCAGTGCTGTTTATATTTGAGCTTCCAGATTTAGCTCAGATATGTCTTAAAGCTAAGGCATGCCTCTCATAAAGGCCATTGCAAATCACAATATGGTCATGTCTAAAAGAACCAGGCCTGTTCCTCAACACAGTGGAATTTCATTGCTCTTCAGGACATATTTTTAAATACAGAACTTTAGTAGGGTAATATCAGATTGTGCTAGGAAAGTAGGAAAAACAGTATTTACTTTTGAATGCTAGCCACTTTTTCCAGTGTTACGAGTAATTAGTAAATTGATTCAGGATCTTATCATGTGAATGTCTGCTGTAGAATTGAATTTGTTCAGGGTAGTTGAGGTTTTCAATTTACAATTCTTCTGCGTAGAAGGTAGAGTGTAGGTTAGATGTTCTAGTTTTATATTCAAGGGAAATAAATAAGGAAAAATACTTCTCAGCTTACTATGACCATTCTTTTTTCTTTTCAAGGCAATTGATATTCTGTGCACTGGCCGTTCTGGCTGAGGAACGTAACCCTATAGAGTGTTTGGATGCTTTTGGTGCCACTGGTATGGTCAATTTCTTTAATCTTTCTTTAATCTTTTTGGCTAATATTATACAATAGTATGAAGCTGCAGAAATCAGGAGTAACTGAGGTTTAAAAGTATTTAAAAATACTGTGAGGTAAATAATACTTTTCTTCCTTAGGCAGTCATCAGCTTCCATACCAAAAAAACAGCTGTCAAGAGCCTGGTAATAGGCCTTTTTAGAAGACTGTACAAAATATTAAATCAAAGTTTATTGGTCTCCTTAAAATCAGTCACCTTAAGGGCCAGGAAATGGCATCTTCCTGAACTTGCATCCAAGGTCACACCTATCTTCTGACTCCATGGCTGTGGAATTTGGCTGTAAAATCAACCTGTGGTTTAAAAAAGGTGATGAATCCAAGCTTCTATATCGGAATCATCTCTTAATTGATTACAGAAATTCTGAACATGAACTATAAATTTAGTTACATCAGTGTCTTTTAATCATCTGGAACTAAAATCTGAAGAGATCTGGATTGCTGCCTTATTACTAGCCAGCTACTGTAAACTTAAGGTCATAGTTGAGAGCAGCAGTAACTGCTTAGCATTTTGTATAAAAATTCTTGATAATGAATTCATCACCATTCTGAACTAGGCCAGACCTCGCAGTACTTCCTGTCCTGTACTTATACAGTATAATCATAGGCTTTACTACGAAAGTCAGCAGTAAACACTTGGAGGCAGCCTGAAAATCTTCCCTGGCACTTATTCTCATGTCAGTGTTTTATGGTGGTCTGTCACAGAAGTCTTGTCTGCTACACTGGAGTGTTAAACAAGACAAGGGGCTTTCCCACAGATTGTAGGTCCAGCTTGCCACAGAAATCACAGGTCTTTCAGTCTACCGCTTACCATACAAGAATGTGACAGACAGATTGTCCCTTTACATACCCCATTATCACTGCATTGAGGCAGAAGGTCATCAATACTTTTTTGCAGGAATATGATGAAATTCACATCACACACACTTCTGTATTATAAGTATTTAAAAGGATGAATTTTTTTCAGCAATCCAGAAATCCTTATTCTGTCACAGAGTTACAATTCTGTCTTCCCTTAGGTATAATGGGATTGCAATGGGCAAAGCACCTCGGAAGTTCTGTGAAAGTTACGATTAATGATTGTAATGAAAATTCTGTGACAATGATTCAGGAAAACTGCCATTTAAACAAAATGAAAGTGAAACTGAACATTAAGGAAGAAGACCATGATGAAGCTGTGGGAGATGAAGAAGGAAATACTGACACCATTGAGGTGACAAAAATGGATGCCAATGTTATAATGCATATGAGATCATTTGATTTTATGTAAGTGTTGAATGTTTCTGTTAATAATTATCTGGACTGATAATGACACACCCTACCCCATCTCCCAGTATATGATAATTTGGGAAAGTTGGAATGAAAGAAACAACCAACAGTCAATTGGTATTTTAAATGTAATTCTGTTGTCCTGGAAATGCTGTAGGAATAGAACTTTAATCTTAATCTGAAATCACTGGAAAAAATACTAAGCCATTCTGATGTCCAGGGAGGACTGTAAATGTACATGAAAATTTTAAGCTAAACTTTTTTTATATATATAGAATTTCATTATCTGTTTGATAAAGTGTCAAATTAGTCTTTTTTTTTTCTTAAAACTTTTAATTAGTTTAAAATTCAGAACTTTGTGTGCTGTTCTGTAGGACTTTGTTGCATCTCTTTTTTTCATCCATTTTGCAGCATATTCATTTTCAGTTAAAGTAGGCTAATTCTTCCAAGTTGGTTTTATAGATGCATACATTTAAAACCTATACAGACATCAAAATGAGTAATTGCGGGGGTTTTGTATTAACATCCAGATCTAAGCTGCAGGTATTCAGGACGAAAAATAGCTAATTATTTAGTACATAAACTGGAATGCATGCATTTGAAGATATTTCTGTTTTTAGAAGCTTCCCTTTAAGGATGAAGGTAAGCATGAGGGCAATATTCTCGTGACTTGAATTAGTGGGTCAGGATGCAACAAGAAGTACTTGCTGGCTTTGTGGTGATGTGTATTTTTCAGCACAGTGTTTCCATGGGTCTTGCAATTTGACACTAAAGTATTTCAGAGTAATTCATGAGAGGTATGCTGAAAATTTTAGTCCGAGTTTCCTATTTTGTTTTAAATATGACCATGGGTGAAGTTTATAATGACAGTGTTTTCCTCAGTTTAAAGCTGAACTCTTGAGCATTTGTAGGTACTCAGTGGCACTTTCTTTTCAGCCATTTGGACCCCTTTGGAACTTCTGTGAATTATCTGGATTCTGCCTTTAGAAATGTAAGAAATCTTGGAATTGTGTCATTGACATCCACAGACATCAGTTCTCTGTATGCAAAGGCTCAACATGTTGCCCTACGCCATTATGGATGTAATATTGTCAGAACAGAGTACTACAAGGAGCTGGCAGCCAGAATAGTAATTGCTGCTGTGACAAGGTACTGCTAAATCAGCTCAAATTATGGTAAAAAAGTTATTAGAAAATTATTAGCCATAAAAGGCCTAAGACTGCTGCTGTAGGTTGTGCATGTTAGTTTCCAGAACCCCCTAACTTTAAAAGCCAGATGTCTTGTTCTGAAATTAGTATTTCGTATTCTTCATGTGCTGGATGAGATAATCTAAATTTTAAACTGAAAGACTGGGAAAGGTGAAAATGCATAAATAGGGTAGGGCGCTGGGATGGTGGGGTTTTTTGGTGGTGGTAATAAACTAATACTCAGATTTGCCTTTCTGAAAACTCTTATTCCTCTGTCAGTGTTGTCATTTTAGTGCTGCATAGGGCTTTGTAAACATTAATTAAGCTGCTTGAATGGCTTCTAGCTAAGCATTAGAGCTAGACTTGCGTGAGTGGAAACTGATGTTCAGTTCAGATACTTGTGCTTGAGGTTAAAAAGATAGATGTAATTAATAACTTGTGAAATTAGTCATTTGCATAGAGATATCCTCAGTAAATTCAGTCTGTTAAATAAATGAAGACATAAAACCTGGTTCCTAATTGGGGAGGGAAAAAAAAAAAAAAGATAGAGGCAAGAGGGTGTGACAACTGCTCAGGAAAGACGGGAATTAAACATACAGAGGTCTTCAGAATGCCAGAGCGCAAATACTGTCCTGAGTATGCTTAGATTTGTGTACGTAAGGTTGTTCCTTGCAGAACACTCTTAAATACAGACATGCTGCTCAAGCAAAGTTTTCATTGTGTTCTGGGTTACATGCTCAAACTCCCTAAAGATTTCTTCTTTCTTCTCAATGCTTGCCTACTCAGGAACTGTTGGCTATCCTTCCCACAGTCTTTATTCAATTAACATGCAATGATTTACCATCATGTGTGCCCCCCTACATTTGTACGTTCTTGGATTTTTATTTAGTTTGTATATGGTTTTGAGACAATATTCTAGCAATAGGTATTTGGAAAGAAAGATGATGCAGGTGGCAGACCAGTATTTCTAGACATGATAAAAAGATGTAAAGAAGATGTGCTTAGCTTTCCAGCAATGAGACAAAACTAGGCACTTAAGAAACAGACTTTCTCCTGATCACTTTCTCAGCTCTTTAGTATCTCCTTCTAGAAAGTGGATGACCTCAAGAATCTCGCAGCAGGTTCAGGTGTCCATGGCAATGTTAGTCTGCTAAATTCAATGCAATTTGGTTTTGTGTTTGTGTTTTCTTTATAGAGCTGCAGCTCGCTGTAACAAAGGCATTGAAGTTTTACTTGCAGTAGCTCTAGAACATTTTGTTCTAGTAGTGGTCAGAGTTTTAAGGGGACCATCCCCTGCAGATGATTCAGCCAAGAAAATAAGATACCTCATCCATTGCCAGTGGTGTGAAGAGAGAATTTTTCAGAAAGAGGGTAACATGGTAGAAGGTAAATGTTTTTAATTTTGCACTTTCTAGAAGGCCTGATTCCTGTATATCTGTTTCGTGCTTTAGGCCTTGTTTAAATACATCCCTTTAGTAAAGTAATTATTCCCTTTAATGTAACAGTGAGTGTATTGTATGAGGCAAAGAAGGTATGTATGCCTCACTGTATGATGTGGAGAAGGTATCACACTTTATGGTACTGGGTTAGATCAGTTGTCTGCGTGGATTTTGCTGTAAATGTACTGGATTTGTTTCTAGACAGGACGTACTCCTAAGTAGCTGTAGCTGCTGAAGCTGCAGAAGCTGCCAGGATGCCTGATATATCTATGGATCTGTCTTCTTATGAAAGGGCATAAAAAGTGGCACAGTCTTTGCTGCTGTTTGGTTCCTACATACAGTGGCAGCTTGATAGATTTCAGTGTCAGATTGCTTTTCTGGTGTTCATTTCAGTTACCATAATATGTAGTGGACTAAACAGTATGACATCCCCCTGTATCTGTACATGCCCGATGGAAGTATCTTGGCAGGTGTGGTAGGAAAGGTGTACGCTATTCCTGTAATTCATGTAACAGTGGTAGATGGAGGCAGCCTCTAGGTTAAAAGTTGACTGTTTATGGGCTCTATACACAAGTTAGCAGAGGTAGGAGATGAAAATTAAGCTAGGATGTAGCTACTAGCCAGATGGTAGTTTGAATGAAGATAAAAGAAAAAACCTTGTTTCAAAGTTTTGGTTTCTTGGATATCTTAACTACTAAGTGTGGTGTATGACTGCCCCACACATGAGCATGCAATGAGCTTGTTACTAATAATTGTTATTAAAACAATTAGATACTAAGGACAGGAATGAATAACCAATAAGTACAGTGTTACGATAAAGATCTTAATTAGCAAGTGATTTGTTTACTTAAAGATTTAATTGCATGCAGGCTGACTTTGGCTTAGAAAACTTGTAGGTGGGCTCTATTTTGTAGATGCAATTGGCTGTTTTCTGTCAATATTTACTGTTAATTTGAACAGCTGCTTCTGTTTGGTGTAGGAAGGCTCATTATTTCCTTGTTAGTCAAAGTCTGCCAAGAAACAGAGGAAGTTATATGACTTTTTTTTCTCAATGTTTTAACAATGAGTACGTATCAAATCATCAGTCACTAAATTCTCATAAGCACTGCTTGGCAGAAGTGAGAATGTTTCACACTTCTGCTGTGTCTTGCCCTTCCAAATACCTTCACTGAAGTAAGCTCCTACTTCATATCTGTGTCATCTTTCTCCAGTAATGCAGGCATTGCTGACTATTTTCCTTTTTTTCTCTGATAGAAAACCCTTACCAGCAGCTGCCTTGTGATTGTCATGGCAGTATGCCAGGGAAGACGGCAGTTGCTCTTGGTCCTCTCTGGTAAGCTTAGAACTCAATACAGAATTGGAGAATGATTCAGGTTGGAAGGACCTCTGGAGGTCAGCTGTTCAGTCATAGAATAAAAATGCAGGTCTGCTGGGTAAGGAGGTACAGCAACTGGGAGGAATTCAGGAAACATTTAATTGATCTGAATTTAGTAGGGTATTCAGTTCTTGCTTTTGTTAATAGGGTTCAAACCAGTTAATAAACAATAACAGCATCGCTTTAAATTTTAGATTCAGTACAACTGATGTAATACCTCCCACACAGGAGAACCTGCCTGTGTGTTCCTCTAGTTGCCAGATGTTAAGCAACTCTTTTTTCACTCTGTACTTGTGGAGAATTTATTTAGTAAATCCTTACACGTGCTGACAGTAGTAAATAATACACTGCTTGGTAATTAATATTTAAATTTTCTCTTGTGAGAAACAAAAATAAATCTCTTTTAAGTTTTTTTACCATTTCAAAGTAGTATTAACAATGGCTTACAATTGACAGTACCTTTCTTCTCAGGGCAGAGGTACTTTCTCAACATAGTAGGGCAGAAATAAAATTGCCCTTCCTGAGATCTCTGATTTATTTTTTTTTTTTTAAATGAGACCAATGTTACTATCATTACAAACAAAGCACTTCAGTATTGTTAAGAACATAGTCAGTGTGATAACATAACTGCTGATCAATTTGGGCAAGAGGTTTTGGAGCAACTTTTTTGCTTTCATTAAGAAGTCTCAACTTTTCATCTGTCTTGCATTTCATAGGTCAGGATCCCTCTTTAACACTGGGTTCCTCAGAAGGATGCTGTTTGAGGCTGTCCAGCATGGTTTGGATGAAGCTCAGCCACTTTTGAAGACATTAGTTTGTGAAGCAGAGTGCACAACTTCAAAACATTTTTCTACCCATAGTCCTTATGATGAGAACAAACAAGGTAAGAAAAATGACAGACTGTTCACAGAAATAACTGGCTTTGCGGTGATTTAGAAAGATGTTGCTCTTTGATAACTTATTACTAACAGCATTGTATCCATAAAATTGAATGCAGTGTGGGCCTTGTCAGCTCTTGTCAGGTGGTCTTTGGGAGAGCACTGGATTTGGACATCTGGAATCAGTGTGACAGGTCTTAAACCAAATATCATGCAGGCAGGTTGAGTGCCATGAGATCCAGTACATTTCCTGAAGGAGATGGAAATACTGTGTCTGCTAGTTCTTTAGTGTATCCTGATCCTGACCTGAGGGCATGTGCTGTTGGGATGAGAAGACTCCAGCTGGCATGCTCTGCATACTCTGTAGGGATTGCAAATCAGTGTGCCAGAAGAAATGGCTTTCTGTATTGGAATGCTGTTCTACTCATAAAAGGAAATCGCATTTTGAATATTCCCTCTAAATTCAAGATACTGAGAGTTAGTATGTAAAAGTTGCCTGTATGTATGCTTCTTATTACACTTCCTTCTTTAGGCTAGAATGTGGTATGTTTTCTTTATGTTTAACCAAGTCATTTTGCTGTTTTACTGTCTTATAGTGGAATTAATTTTGACTTTTAATTGTATTCTAGAAGAGTGTGGAGTATATATTAAAACACTGAATACTGCTGCAGAATCCTACTTGCTACAAGGTAAGTAGATCATTCTGGTTTAGGTGTAGCAGTTTCAAATCAAACTATATTTTAAGTGATGGCTAAGCTAACTTAGTGTTCACTTATTTATTTTTTTTATTTTTATATTTAACAGTACTGCTACACAGGAGTATGGGGGTTTTTTCCCCACCAAATACTGATTTTACTTTATCTTCATCCAGAATCATACTTACTGATAAATGCAGAATGCTAAGTACTAAATGCTAAAAACATGAAGCCTACTTGACTCACTTGTTGTTACTGAAAATGGCATGTTAATTAAATTCAGGCTGGATTTCATTCAGCTCTGCAGAATGCTGTATTACTTGACAGAGGTGTAGTTACTATGTGGCTTTTTTTTCTATGTACTGTCTTTGGCTTTACTGGCACTTTTTTGTGGTCTCACTGACTATTCACTGGTTTTGCTGTTATTTTTTGTGGTCCAGGAAAAAGAAGAAGTGATGAAGTGATTCGAAGTGCAGCCAAGAGACAAAAATCTGAGAACAGTGCTGAGCACCCTGCATTTTACTACAATATTCACAGACACAGTATTAAAGGAATGAACATGCCAAAGTAAGGGTTTTGTTTAACTTCTGGTCCATATTACTATAACAACTGATATGTAACTTGTATTTAGTCACTCTCACAAGCATCAACTCCTTTTTAAATTGCTAGTTTAGTTTCTTTTTTACTTTTTATTTGTTTGTTTCTTTCAGGTTAAATAAGTTCTTAAACTATCTCTCTGAAGCTGGATTCCGAGTAAGTAGAACCCACTTCGATCCTATGGGAGTTCGCACGAATGCGCCCTTGGCACAATTTAAGACTATCCTTACGAAGTACAGCACTCCCACATACACGGCAGGACAGGCAGAAGGCCCTGTCCATCTAACTGAAGGTGTCCTGGCAGAACAGGTTCAAGCTGCTGCAGCTGTCAAGGCAGAGGATGTTGAGTTTCTGGAAGACAATAAATCTGGAATCACTGCTGCCATGTTCACAAACGACTACCCTACTCACTGTGCAGCTGATTAATGCAAATAATTTTGTTCATAGATGAGGATGTTGCAGACCTGCAGTCACACCCTGTTGAAGTAAGCCACCACTTCTTACCACACTGGATTTTGAAAATTTGAGTTATCCGCTCTTTTGACAGATGTGTTAGAATTACGTAGCAGAATTTACCCCTGACCACAGCGTGTATGTGGTCAAGGTACTGTGACTGTGAAAAGGTCTCAGAGGCATTTACTTGGATTTATGCTCACATCCACATTCAAACTGAGGCATTGTGACTGCTACCAAGTGTTTGTTGAAGCCTTATTGCTAGCACAGAATGCAGAAGAGTGGATGGGGCCAAAAGTCTTTAAGCATTTCTGAACATGAGGTTAATGTGAAATGGAATATTCCTAAAATTAATCATTCCTAAAACCTCACTGGTTACAACTCAGAGAGGGCTCACTTTAAGATGGTAAAGTAAGACAGAATAAAATGTTATCTGACTTTAAGCAAGTTAGAAAGTTCTGGCTCAGGACTTCTAACTCCAGATTGCACATGTAATTTGGCATTCAGTTCTGTTTTCATTGTTCTGCCTACAAGCAAGGACCTAGCACAGGTGAGAATAGAATAGAATGGTTACACGACTGTTACTGAAACTTCCATTTATAACCAAACTTTAGTGAATTGTGTTAGTCACTCCAGGTATTGTTTGGTTAGAGATTACAATTGCAATAAAGGTACAGTGACAAAGCACCACAGGTTGGAAGTTCTACTATGAGTTTGTCAATAATACAGTCTTAGTGGTTAAAAAGATCTCTTCTGTGAATGAGCAAAGATGCTGTGTGTTGGTAGTCAGTTCTGGTTTCCTTAAATACATGGCAACATTCCAGCCAAATAAGCTTGATTTTGTCCTTTCTTTCCCCCCAAACTTTGTTCAGATACCTCCATATATTCAGTTTGGAACAGCTGTCACACTTGAACCAGTCATTCCAGTTTTTCACAGGTTTGGCATTAAGTTTATCTAAGAACAGAATGTGAGAGGTTATTACTTATCCATCTCTGAAGCTTCACAGTAAGTATTTTTTCTCACACATTGAATGCCAATCAAGAGTAAAATGACTGATGATGCAAAACTTCCTAAGCTCCTACCAGGCCAGAATGAAGTTACTGCCTCTTAGGCCATCTTAAACTCAGGACTGGGGTGGTAGCGAGTTATTCTCATTCTGTCCTAATATATATAAAAAAAAAAAAAAACTAAAAAAAAAAAAAACAACAAAAAACAAAAAAACAAACAAAAAAACAGAGGAGATTGCTAAAGGAATCATAGATCGCACTTCAGCAGTGATGCAGCAACAAAGTTTCCTTCAAAAATTGAGTGCTTATAGTTCTTTTCCAAAGATAACTTGGGATCAAATTGAAAAGATAAATGCAAGAAGAAAAAAAAAGTTGGTGTTCCCTAGTTCAGATTATGTGGAGACACTGCTGGAAGACTTTGTTTGCAGACAACACCCTGCTTACTTGAGTGTTAGTATTTAAGTGGGACAGAATCAGTCATAAAGTCAGTTAACTGGAGCAAAAAATAATACTCCAATTACAGTAAAGTAGGCTAAAAAAAGTTTAAATGAAACCTGTTGTGGGAAATATTTTTCATTACTTTCATGGTTCCTCCCAATAACAGTATTGTGCACCTTTTCCAAGTCAAAGCAACTAGTCCTTGATGGTTGCAGATATGCACAAGGAAGGGCACAGAAAATTAAGTTCAGGCTTTTCCCTACAATTCAGGCTTTTTTCCTCTGTCAGATGGCCAGAAGCCATCAAAATCTGGGACAAGGAGATTTGCCTGTTGTAAGTAAGTGACCAGCAGAAGGGGTGTTTGTAACTCAGGCCTATGAGGATTCACTTTCTCTTCAATAGATGACTTAGTTCATCAGGTGGGGTCAGTCCTGCAATAATTAGTTAACAGAACACTAGTGTTGGTTCAGGGCTGTTTTTCAGGGGCTTCTCTTTGTTATTTTTCAATTGTATTACAAGGTATGACCAGTACCTCGACCAAAGTGATATGTGCCAGTTATACTACACTGTTTCTAGTGAAGCTGCTTAATACACAATTAAATGCAACCAAAGCTGCTGGGTTTAACCCAAGTGCTGTGAAAATCCTTCATCCTATTTCTCATGGTACAGAATATGATTAGAACAGCAGCACCTATGACGGGTAAGTGGTAAAGCGGCTATCTTTTATACGAATTTGCATCTTATTCATGGCATGCAACATGCACAGGAGCTCAGCTGGTTTCAGTGGACTAACTGTGCTGGGGGCCAGACTCAGGTCAACACTAGTAGAAGTCAGCTGGTCCCTTTCTTTTGGACAATCACAAACACAGCAGCACTAACAAACAAGCAAGAATTGTCCAAAGGGTTTCTTTCATGAATTGTAGGAGGAAGCAGCACTGGAATTTCCAACAGGTTATTGATAAAATTTTTTTCTTTTATTGTCAGTTTGACAGTTTCATTGTGACTACTTGAATACTAGAGCTATTAGGCTTACATGTACCTAGCACACGTTATGTTCTTAACATGGCTTTAAAAGGTGGAAGGATAAAGTTGTCTTGAAAACAAAGGTTTATAGGAGTAAAGAGCCACAGTGCAATCAATGGTTTAATCAAACAACTACATTATATATATAATATTTAAAGAACATAAATATTCAATAAATTCACTACAACATGAAAATAAAAGCTTCACATTCTCCCACACTTTTTAAAGAACTGGGGACAAAGTGACAGACACCTCCTAGACAGACTGCTCAGCTTCACAAACATCTCTCTTGCTCAAGGGACTGAACATTACCTTAGCTATCACAATGGGAAGGTATGCTGCAACTAATCTAGAAGATTCCCCATAAATTTTAAAGCATTTATAATCACTGCTCCCTTCCACCACCACCACCCC
>JANHGB010027161.1:0-73912 GCA_026283785.1 Coracopsis vasa | reverse complement strand
ATCTACAGTCTGAAAGCTTATTAATGAAATGCAATACGCTGAATTGATCCGCTCTGCAATGTCACCTTTATACAATGTTACCTGTCCGCTGTTAAGTTGTATAAATATTGCTTTTAAAAAAAGACTGGTTTTAATCAAATTGCACATTTCCGGGGGTGGGGCAGCCACAGCTTCTCTGAGCAGCCTGTGCCAGTGTCTCACCAACGCCATAGCAGAGAATTTCTTCCTTGTGTCTAATCTAAATCTACCGTCTTTCAGTTTAAAACCATTTGCTGTTGTCTTGTCACTACATGCCCTTGTAAAAAGTCAACCTGTTCTAGTGCTTCACTGAACCTTGTTGTGAGGATCTCGATTCTTCTCTATGTTTATTGAAATTATACCTTGATAGAACTCTGTTGGCCTCAGTAGGTTCACACAGAAGGAAGAAGATCCATGTTGCATTTTCTTGGTTATCCATTTCGGTTTCCAGGTTCCTGTTTTCTTTTTCAGTGTGAACCAATTTTTTCTGCATAGGGAAAATTGTTGTGGTATTCAGACACAAGTGAATGTTCTGGCATTTTAGGGCCTGTTTCCTAGTTCACTGAATAAAGAACAGTCTGGACTCAGGTCCTGGATTCAGCCCTGGAAATTAATGTGTGTGAACCTGAACCTGCATTTCGTGATGCAGGTACAACCTGAGCATTGAAGTGGCACAGAACTTCAATCATGCATTGAAGGATCATCATGCCCACTTCTATCACAAAGCAGCAGGAATGTATTAAATTACTGAATTAAAAAAGTGATCTATCTGCACCTCTGGAAATTATTAAATCTTAGGGAAGATAACCCCATTCCTTTCAAAATGTTTTGGGTTTCTTTTCTCCCCAAGGAAGGGGACAAGGAAGTGCTGAATACTACATTACTGTCCTTTGATATCTTTTTAATGAATTCTTTTTATGGAATACGTTTTTCCTTGTTTCATGAACTACTGGTTGCAATACATTTGAAATACACAAAAGCCATCAGTTCCCATTAAACCATTTCTTGGGTTAAATGTAATGAACACAAAGAAAGAGGTGTCTAATAAATAAATATTAAAAAAACCCCAACCATTTCAGTTCATGGTCTTTGCTTCAGAAAAATCTCCTGACTCTACAAGAATAGTTTCCTAAAAATTGATGCCTCTGCTTTCTAGTCTCCTCTGCATACATCAAAGTTGAGGAGGTAACTGATGTGGTGTCCAGGCCTTTTCTCCACCCTTTTTTGGCTCCACCTTTGCAGAGAATTCCTATGAGCTTTGAATTTCTTTGATGTATTGTGACAAATGCTGCCTTGCTCTGTTTTCTGTCTCTGCTGGAGTCTCCATGGGATTAGAGATCACATGCTACTTTAGCTTAATGTTCTTGACCTTTTTCAGATGATTGACACTGCTGAATGATTACAGCAAAGCAGCAATTATCTACTAGCTGTGTTATGCTTATTTCAAGGAGAAAATAAGTGTTATTTGAGATGAGTAATCTGGACTGTGTCTTTCTGCTGAGTAACTGTAGGAGACTTGCCTGTATTGAGTCATGATTCCTTTCCCATTTGTTCTGTTTTGTGGTACTTTGTGATTGCTTCTCTTCTGTTCTCCCCCTTCCAAATGATTTACTGTGCTCTGATCCTGTTATCCCACATGGCTAAGAGCTAAATCTTTTGGGCTTGATCAGCAACATAAAATTCCTGAGGCTCAAAAATGGTGGTAGGCATGGCAATATACCTTCTTATGTATCTTAAGAAATAAAAGAAACGAAAGCACCCTAAGCTACCAGCAGTGTATTTGTTAAGTGAGCACATAAAATTGTATAGGGATTTTGCAGTCTGGCTTTCAGAGCGTTTTATTGTTTTTTCAAGTAATCTTTTTTTTTTTTTCTTTTCTTTTTTTCTTTTCCCTTCAGTTAATTTCCCACAAGAATTCTGTCAAGGTTTGGCTCATAAATAGCAACGAGTTTTGTAAAGTTCCTGTACACACAAAGCAAACAGCAACTTCACCAAATGTTCAATGCAAAGAGATCCATGTGTCTCTTCATGTTACTGTTTTGGAAGACATTTTACAGAACACCTGTCTAGCTTTAATGAAAGTTCACACACAGAGATGCAAATTTGAAGAAAAAACTTTAAAAATCTGGCACTGCATCATAAGGACTGTATCAAGTATGACCTCTATCAAGGGATTGTATACCTGTGCCACTACATCATCATTATTGTAATCAATGATGTTATGACTGACATTAGAATAATCAATATTATATGATTACACAGTTCTAATGATTATTATACCACTAATGCTATTAGGATTATTAATATTGTTATTATATTGCCACAGCCCCTTTTTAAAAGGTAAATTTTTTTTCCCCATAGGCCATCGAACATTGTTCATTGGAGTTCATGTGCCACTGGGTGGAAGAAAAAGTCACCGACGCCATAGGCACCGTGGGCATAAACACAGAAAGAGAGACAGAGAGCGAGATTCAGGATTAGAAGATGGGAGAGAGTCTCCTCCGTTTGGTAAGATAAATTTTATCTTTGCATAGATCTTTTAATAATAAACATCAGTATTGATTATGCATACTTTACCCTGTTATGGCTTGGGTACCATTAGCAGTGGGGTTTTGGAGAACCCACAAGAGCCTCTCCAGTCTCTGCTGGAGAGCCAAGATTTGTTCCTCTCATGAAGAACAGCAGACAGTGACAGTCAGTACATGAGAAATCTCAATAATTTCTACCACTGTAGGAGACAGTCCATAAGTGTTCTCATAAAGGTAGACTTCCACCACCATTGAGAAGGGCTGAGTGCTTTATGGCACCAGCTGCCCTCAGTGAAGGCTCTGGAGTATTTGCCTCTAAAACCATAATGAGCTGGATGCTGAAGGGGGGGTTCTTTAGACTTTGTTTTGTAATAATGTCCATGTTACTGAAGCTGCAGTGTTTTATCAGATGTGAACTGTGATCCAGATTGTGTTTGCCTTTTCCTTACATGACACACCATAATGTGCCATTGTGAGATGAGTCTGCTGGGTACTTGAGAGCAAACAGGAAAAAATACTTTTCCATTAACAAACCTGATACAAAACTCCTAAAATTCTCAAAATTTTAAATTAAAAACATTACAGAGAACAGAAAAAGGTAGTAATGAATAAATTAGTCAAGCTTTGTTTCAAAACATATGCAGATATTATTTGCTGTTCAGAAATAAAAAGCCCATGTGCTGAAATATCCAGTAAGTGTTGAAAATATAGTGGAAACCTGTATAGAAAACAATTTGTCAGTGTACAACAGAAGAATGTTTTTAAATCATTAGGGAAATGTGCCAATATAATTTCAAGTTACGGAATAGTAATGATGAGACTTCATTTTAATCTGAAATTTGTATTATGTATGTAGAAAGATCTGGAGCAAGTAGATTATAAGTGCTGATGGTTACAGGGAATGAAACAAAGTCAAGCCTTTTTCAGACTCAGTAGATATTGGCTGTGGTGTTTCTGTCTGGAATGTATTTCAAATTTACAAAGACCCAATACTGTATTGAATCCAGTTTCTTGAAAAATAGCAAAGTTCATAAATTATTAAAATAGTTTTCAAAAAGAATATGCATATATACATATAATGTCAAATTGAAAAGAAACAATTGAAAGTTACATTAGGCAAGAAGTGAGATATCTTAAACTCTGAAGCAATGTCTTATGTTAAGTCATCTGGTTTTATTTAAGTGCCAGTATGTGACACATTTTGGCTGAGAACTTAGCTCTGTTCTTTCAACTTCTGGAGACCTAGGCTTGTGTCCTTCCTAATGTCAAAATAAAAAAAAAATAAATCCCCAAACCAAAAAAAACCCCCAAAAACCCCAAAACCCCAAACCTGGTTGAATCTGTCCTTAATAGTCTATTGACAGTTGTGCAATAAAATGCACCATTGAACACAATTCTGTGTTAAGTTAAAATCAGCCTGTGTTCAAGAATGCTCCAAGAGTGGAATAGCAGTGATATGAAAAAGATAGTGCATTTTGAAGTGATTTTGAAGTGCATTTGTAAATTGTTGTTCACATCACTTTTCTACAGCCATACTTGTTTGAAGTAACAGGACTGCACTTTTCCAAGTCACATTTTCACTTGTAAAGGTATTACAACTATGAATTAAGGGGTGTGTAGGTAACATAAATTATTATTTTTATAAAAAAGGCCGGGACACATAAGATATAGAAGTAATCTCTGGATCCAGAATGCTGAAGATACTCTGCAAAATGTGTGGCTGATAATGAATGAAATAAGCCAAATACAGAACTACCAAATATTCAGAAAAGTCTGGGATTTTTCCGCCCTGAAATAATATCTAATTAGAAAAATTTGAGGATTTTTCCCTTTGGCTGACTGGCCAGAGAGCCAGACTTTGAGTGTTGACTTCTGTCCAGCCAGGCAGAAATGTGGCATCACATAGACAACAGTGGAAGGGATTTGTCTTATGAAGGTAAATCTGACAGTTATACAGTGACGGAGGGGTTGAACACAGAGCAAACAGACAGACAAAATTATACAGGGATTAATCGTAGTCTATATCCACATCCTTGCTTTTACAGTGGATTTTCCTTATAGGAGTTTCAAACATGTGGTTGTGCTGCCTGGGGAAAAGCACTTCCTTTAGAGAGAATATAAACGTAGTTTTTCTATGCTTTATTTACTCAGAGGGAGCAACAGATACTTCTCACGCTAAATCTGAATCCACTAAACCTCAGTAATGCTTCTTAGCTCTCATCTCCCAGTGGCCGCAAGGTTATAACAGTATGCAGAGGCTGAAGGAAATTGCAAGGAAGACAAATGCACTTCTTACTCTTGATGCATAACTTACTGTGAGGTACTGCTACCTAAGAGATCGGATCCAAAATAGTCCCTTAATTTGTGAATCATTCTGATTTAATTGAACATGCAGAAATGCTTATCTGCCTCATTCTCTAGACGCCTTTTAACGTATTTCTGTTGAATGGTAGGAGGCTGTATTCTTGAGAACTGAGAGGGAGGAAGGGAGAGACAATGTTTCAATGAGCAGGTACAAGAATAAAGACAGAGAAAATAAGCATTGTGAGTGCAGCTGATAGAAAAGAGTGCTTTGAGATAAGTCAGAAAAATAAATTGGATTTCTATGTACAAGAGAATAAATTAGCAGTGTTTTGAAGCAGTGAAGTATGAAAGGAGCTATAATAAAAGATACACCAACTGAATAATAGAGATGCTGGAACAAGTAAAGGCCTGAAATATTCAGACATGAAGTGCTCCAAACTGCTGAGTTAACCAAGCATGGGATGAAGCATTATTTTTTGTCATAATCTATAACTTCGTAAGTTATAACTTCATCTGTGAAGTACCATTAGGTGCAATCTTGCTCTGTTATTATTGCTTCAGGGAGCTGTGCAGTACATAGTGTTGTGGGACTGTGCAGGTCCCACTCAGTGGACAAGTGCCACTAGGTTCCTATCCAGTGAAAAACAATTTCTTAAACAGTTTTCTTTGTATCAGCATGGCTAGAAAACACCTGTGTTCAGTGTAATGCCCATGGCTGAAAGCTTTGTGTTACTTTCTTTGAGTCCTGTCTGGGAAAGCTGTACCAGCTACTTTCTGAGATAAGGTGTTTGCAGAGAACAGATTTTTTAGAGCATTCTGATGGCAGCTCATAAGCTTTTTTCTTGATCTCCTACTGTCACTTTTCAAAGGTACCCTGAGTATTCTCAGTGTGCTTGTAGATTCAGACCTTGTAGACAAATAATACATAGAATATATAGGTAATGTGTCCTCTGGGGACACAGATCAGTTACTCAAGTTTTAGTTCTGTTTTCACCACACCTGATTCTCATTGTCTGTTGCCTCCTGATGAGATGAAGTTGTGCAGGATGTTTCCGTTTTGCCATAACGATGTGTCTTTGAATCACGTAATTTGCAGATTACATGGCTTGCTCATGGAGAGGCTTTTTTGGGTAGTAAAAATTGAAAGCGAAGTGATTTCATTATTCTGGATTTCCACCAACTTGCCTCACAATTTTTTGGAAGAAAAGGAGAAATCCAGTGAAATTACTCACTCCAGTTAAAAATGCAGTAACACTATTTGCTTTATTGGAGAGGTTTACTGTTCCCAGCTGAAATGCTGCTGTTGTAATTAAAGACCCAGTTTCATGCCCCCTTTAAGCTCCCTTCCTCCACCGTTTTTTGCGTGGGTGGTGTTTCAAGTGCTCTGTTAATTTATTTTGGGAATTGATAAAAATAAAAAATAATTGGGAAAAAAAAAAAAAAAAAAAAAAAAAGCTGTTTCTAGCCTAGAGTACCTCCTTGTGCAGCTTGTTGGAAGGGCAATGGGTGCCAGCCCTGGTGGGCTGCATGGCCACAAGCTGGCTGGGACTGCTCCATCAGTGCTATGGGTCATGGTGATGCTGAAAGTCTGCAACAGATTTCTCTTTGGCTGGTTAGGTTGCACTTGCTTGGTATGCACGTGGATTTTAGTGGCAATATTCAGTATTTTCTTGATGTCTGGTTATTTTGCCTGTAATCAGTGAAACTGCTCTCTTGTACTCGTGCTCATGAGTTAAAGATACGTTTCTGTTTTAAAATGGGTTGGAATAGGAAGACTTTAGCTCTCAGCAGGGTGTCTTTAAGGACAGGTTTTGTAAGAGTGAACACAGCTGTGGATACTGGGGTTTGATTTCGTTCTCCTGTGGTGTTTTCTAGGACTAGATACTATTGGGGCTTGTGCAAGGTTTGGTTTGTTCTTTTAAGAAATCTGGCTTTAATAATCTCTAGTCTTAAAGAGGCTTAAATTTGTAATTCATGCTATTGGATGTGACAAGGGAAGCTGAGCAGCTCTGGAGGTGATGCTAACAGAAGACTGTACGCACAGTTCAGAAAAGGGTCTTTGAAGGTAATGCAAACAAAAATGAATTGCAAAGGGGAACTTCTCTTGGTTACTAGAGGGGCTTGAAGAAAGTGTAATAAAAGGACTCAGCTGGCAATTTGGTGGCTAACCTCAAATGTTGAAGGGGTATTAATGTGGCAAATTTAATTATTTGTAAAGAATAGGGCTGTTAAGAGAAACTCCTAACCTTAACTATAGTCTTTGTCTGCTGAACAATGGAATTAGAAATTTGAATCTCTGGGCAGCTGTGGAACAGATTGCAGGAAATCTGGATTAATATAAAGTATCATATCTTCAGTTTTAAGAGTCTAGCAAAAAGATGATAATTGAAGCTTGGGAATTGCCCATATTGTCAGATCCAAAATATAAGATTATTTGTCGTAGCTTTGATGTGATGGAAACAATTAATGGAAAAAAAATGCAGAGAGAGCTTCCTGAAACAAGATTATACATATAGGGCTGAAGTCCCAGAGGAGGAAGCAACGGAATACTTTCTTCCATTTTGTTTATGGTGTTTGCTACCGTATGTGAATTTCTGTAATATGAATTTTATTTTAACATTTAACATGTTTTTGAATGTAGAAAAAGTAAATTTTCACTCCTACATTTACTGACCCCAATAAGAAGTATTAGCCCACTAATACAAAATAAGGGCTCTCAGCAGGCTTAGAAATACAGAAACCTGTTCTGACAATTGAGCTAATAGAGCTAATAGACTGTTACCAGAAATACACTTTTGTATGCTTTCTGGAGCTTACTAAGGGCAGAGGACAAAATTTGGATACATTTTACATGTGTTTCTGATTGTGGTATGGTTTGGACAGATTGTGTGCAGTTCTGGCTGATGGCAGGGTGGTTTGTCTCAGAAGAAATCCTGGTGTGAGCTGAGGAGGAGGTGTGGATCGCTCTGGTGCAATGGAGCAGGTTGTTTGCTGGGATGCATTTATGTGGAGGGGCAGAGAATGATTGTGCTTTCTTATCCCAGAAACTTTGTTCCCTTAAGGCGAGAGGGAGCAGTCCTGGCCCAGAATTGTGGTTGCACTTGAGGACGTGTTAAAGGGGAAAATGCCAGTTATGGTTCTTTCCTACCTGTCTTTTGCAAGGTGGGATGGTGATATAGGCCACTGTTCCTCCTACCTGCATGCAGCGCTGTTCCAGGGAGCAGCTCGTTGTGTTGCCCTCTGGGAGTTAGGTTATTAGCATTTCTGGCTTTCAGTTCAGCTGTTTTGGTATGTCCGTGCCCATATCTTGCTTTCATTTTAGGAATGATAATGACTTTATGAAGAGCCTTTGTAGTGAACAGTATGTCAGGTCGCTGCAGAGTCACTTTTCTGCAACTCTGAATTCCAGTGTGAATTTGTGCTTTTGACAAGAGCTTATGCACCAGGCCTTAATTTTTACCCTTTTGACAATGCAGTAGATTTATACAGATTTTTAAAACTAAAATATTCAGGTTTTCTATGCATGCAATGAATTTGATGTATCAGAGGTAGTTTGGGTATCTATGTGAGTGCTGCACATATGATGTGAATGCAAGCCCAGAGGAACACGAAGTCTGACAGGAGGCTCCCATGGTGGAGCCACAGCAAGCAGAAGCTGCTTCTGCTTTTCCTTTACTGAGATGGCTCATTAGCCAAGCATGGGTGGTTGTTGATGGTACTCCTGCTCCTGTCATGTACCAGACTTTGTGCCCAGTCCCAGCTGATCCTGGAGGATTTCCTGAGCTGGTGATGAGCCATTTACTTGGGAGAATCAGCAGCTGCTTACTGTGGAGCTCAAGTACTAATTGCTTCCCATACCTCTGTGCTCTGATATAAAATAACTGCAGTTATAGAAATACTAATGTAACAAATGAGTACCATTCCTTTATTTTTTTTAGCTTACTCTAGATTACTTTCATTATTTTTTTGAAATAGCAATAATATAAAGGATTTTTTTAATGTTGGCTGTACTACTTGAAATAGGGATAGACACAGGTAGTATTCAAGCTGATTTCTGTTTTCCCAGACTTCAAAAACATTGAGTGTCCTAAATTGCAAATATTATGTTTCTAGATTGAGGATTAAGTTATCACAGTTTGACAGTCAGCAGTTGAAGTATTCTTTCATACTGTTTTTGAATCATAGATTACTCATTTTCCATATAATACATTAATGACATATTTGGTATTTATTACTCTGATGAATAAGAGCCAAATCCATCTGGCATTGCTGACATGAGTAATCCTGTTAACTCAGTTTTACAAGTAGAACCAACAGATTTTCTGTTTTAATTTTACTGTTTTCCTATTGTTTAATTTTCTTAGGGGTTTGCCCTTGAAATAAAATTATTGTACTATGAAGCAAACAATAACTTCTTTTTTTTTCCCCAGCTTGGCATCTGAAACTCCACCAATGGTTTACAGGTTTCAGACACCAGTACAAATTACAGCAGCGAAGAAAGCCGGAATCTAGAAGCTAGTTTTACTCTTGTCTTAGAGGGGATGAAGATAATTTAGTGCATATTTTAACATATATATAGATTCTTCACTGTTGTCAGTGAAGTAGCTGTGTGACACAGAAGACCCAGTAAGAACAGATCACAGTAGTAACGTGTTTCCTTGTTACTGCTCACCTGACTTCAAGAGATTTCTGATCCTCTGCTTTCCTTGCCACACTGAAAGTGTGCATTTGTATGAGTATCATAACTTTCATAAAACTGCAGCTCTGCTGTACAACACTACTCATTTATTACTTAATAGTAGCTGTTGCTGTAAATCAGTTCTAGTGCTGATTTTATCAAGAGTACAGGATGTTCCTGGCAATGCTTGTTCTCAGATTCTCACTGCAGTCCAGCTCTCTACCAGGGCAGCTTGTTCTCAATGTTCTGTTACTTGTCATGTGCACTTGCCCTTTGCAAGTTCATATGTCACTGAATTTTTTCCTTTTGGGAAATAGTCTTAACAAGTTGCACCCTTCTTGACCAGAATATGCTATCTAGTCTCGGATTAAATCTTGATGTTTGTGTTTACTTTATCCTTCTCCAGAACATACCGACATGTGGATATGAAGAACATAAAGAATTAAAAAAATCCCCAAGTAAACAGAAATAGGTAAAGAGAGGCTGGAAGGGGTCTAGAATAGAGGTTGAAATGGTCTTAAAGAAAAAAGAGGACTGAAGAGTAAGAGAGAGAGTAACAAAACAAAGGGTAAAGTGAAGGAGATCATTGCTATTCTTCAGTGATTCACCACAAGTAATTTCTGTCCACTTGGCTGTCCTCTTGCAGTTCCATCCTCTAAAGCTTAGTAGTATCTGAGCCTATCTTTCTCTCCCTTCTGTCCAGTATTTATTCCTGGGTTTCATTTCCTTGCTTTGTGCAGAAGTAGCCTTGACAGTACCATATCTTTACACTCTGCTTAAGCAAATAGACCTTAGGTGAAAACTGTCAGGTACTGTTTGTATTTTTTTGCTATAGCAAATTTATTGCTACCAAAAAAGGTATCTTTACTGCTGAATTTAATCTTCTGTATCAGTTCCCCATTTAATTATTTTTGATTAGAGCTGTATTTGCCCTTTAACTAGCATTTGGTGAGGCTATTACCTCAGTTTTTCCAAAATTCAGAAAGCTTGAGAATCCTATGCGGTGATGCTCTTCACTGCTAGATGGAAAATACTGTAGGTTGTCTTACAAATACAGTTGTAGAACAGAACTTCATTTAGAGAGTGTTCAAGGAATCGCTGAGCTGTTCTGCTGGATAATCAATTTTTCAGTTGACTGGCAGCCTGGACCCTATCAGCTCTCACAAAGGGCTTTTGGTTCCTCTTAGAAATCTAAAATACATTAGCAGAAAAAAGAACTGTGTATTTTTAGAGAGACTGGGTTTCCTCCAGAGCTTGTTCATTTGAGATTTGCATCTAAACAAACAAATAGGATTTTATTTTTTTAAAAAGCCTTACAACATTTGAGCTGTGAACACTGAATATACATTTATGTTAAGGTGCCTTTTGAGTTCTGGAAATTTTATGAGTGATGTGAAAAATGAATAGTATTTCTCCAAAATGCATTCAGTGTTCTGCGCAGAAAAGTTATGAAGAAAAATAACTGATAAAGGGAAGACAGAGATAGGAAGAATAAAATAGAGAAATTGGGACAGATTCTTCATTTGTAACAGCCTAACCTTGTAGAAACAGTTTACAAAGGTGCAGGAAGTAGTAGGTGTATAGATGGTGATGTATTTTTTTGAACTTCCCAGCGTATATTGGCATTATAGAGTTTTTTTCTGGTTTCTTTCCGCAAAAAAGGTAAACCAAAGAGTGTACATTTAGTATACCAGCTTTGTGAGCTGAACTGGATCTGCAGATTTAGACTTAAGATGTGGCAGAGCACTTGTAACACTGGAGTAAAAAACTTTTATCAGCAATATCTATGCTGCTATCTGTGCTGTCTATTTTCTGTGAGATACCATTCCAGCTTCCAATAGTCACTATTTCTGTACATCACATTCTATCTTTAGATGAGATTGTTTAATTAGCAGACTAGACAACTATGGTAAATAAAGAGGTCTCAGTCTGAAGGTGTTTTTATATGAATGTTTTTACAGCATAACTATAATCATATTTTCTGTGTGGCACTAAGTGACATGGGTGAAAGAGTCTTGATAATCTCATGAAATCTTAAATATTTTCTTGCTCAGAAAAATAAAAATGGTGTTCTGGAGTTTATATTTTTATTTTTCCCCAGATACCCCATCACAAAGGGTGCAGTTTATTCTGGGTACAGAAGATGATGATGAGGAACACATTCCTCATGATCTTTTTACTGAGCTTGATGAAATTTGTTGGCGTGAAGGAGAGGATGCGGAGTGGAGGGAGACAGCAAGGTGAGTGTTTTCATGAGTTTTTAAAAATTATCTGTAGCTATTGGTCGCTGGCATATTGAGGAATGATTTCAAAGCTGTGGTAAGATCAGGAACAGATTTTGGATATAAAGCTTAAATAAAACCATAATTTTAATCCTTGGACTGCTAGTATTACAGCAGTATTTGTTGTTTCCCAGAGCCAAATGTTTCATCTGGATTTATGAAATATAGGTCAGAGTGAATATCAAGGGAAAAAAAAATCAAAGTGAACTTATCATCTATATGTATGAATTAAAAATTACTGATTTTATTAATATTTTAGCTCATCGTTTTGAGAAACTTTCAACCTTCATATTCTGTTTGAATCCTCAAGAAACAGATTAAATTACCATTATAAAAAGATTGAAGTGAGGAATGAGATTACTTTGGAGCAACAAAATTTTTACATATTCTAGCTATCAATGAACAGTTAATTTTGGGACTTTGAGTATTCCATGTTGAATTATTTTGGTTTTGTTTCTGGTTGTATGAGGTTTTTATTTCCCCTCCATTCCCCCTTTTTTGGATTTTGTGAGGCACTACATATGTGGGCTACTTAGCATGAATATGGATGTTAGCTTCCCCTTAGTTTTACTGCAAATTCCGGATTTCCAAGAAGGACACAGAATTTTCTATGACCTTCACTTTCCTTATCTGTCTATAAGAGGCATAGACAGATGCTAAATATAGATCTTAACATGTACAAAATTCTCATATGGGGGTAGTGCTGCAAAATGAATGTAGTAATGTTCCTAACTAATCTTATTAATATTCAGAGAGAGTAAATCTAATCAAGTTAATCATCTGCAGTGTTCTCATACTGATTAAGAATATATAGAACCTTCCAAGAAGGGTATCAGCTTCTACTGTGATTAAAAATAAAATTCACCATGGCTTAAGTTACTTTTAGGCAGGGAAAAAGCTTCTTTAGTTCAACTGAAAACAAAACATCCTTTGCAGAACTGCATTTCTAAAAAATGAGAACAATTTTTATTAATATAAATAAGATAGAATTTGAAAGGTGAAATAAAGGGTTTTCTGTCTATATAAAGGGATTGATCTGTCTGTATGTACAGACTTTCCAGTTGTCATTTGGGAACTAAAGAATCAAAAATGTTTAACAGAAGCAAGATGAGATTGCTGAAAAAGAACGTCAAACCACAGCCAATAAGGCTATATTCGGAAAATACAAAAGTGAAGTATAATAGCTAATACTAAGAATTTCTTTAACTTCAGAAATAAGATGAAAATAAAGAGTTTGGTTGCCATGAAGAAAGAACTGGTCAGGATAAATGATCTTCACTTTGGATCCAAAAATTGCAGACAGCATTTGACGTGGAGTGGCTGGCTGTTAGAAAAGGAAGAGATGGCAGTGAAATGACCAAATTCAAAACTAAGACAAGAGTCAAAGTGCTTTATCTGTGCAAATAAGAGGGTGCAATAGTTTCCATCATAGAGAGATGAAGGAACATGTATTTCATGAGTATGGTAAATCCTGTCTTCCTGTGTATCTCTCAGGTGCATTGTTGTACTGTAGCAAATGCAGCAGCACTGTTCAAAAAAAGATAAAATTGGTTGGGATGAACAGAAGCCTGAAAGTCAAATTTTGGAGCTATGCAAGGCTTAGAACAATATGTGAAGGAAAGAATAATTGTAGACTTGGAGCTAAGTGGAAAATTGGATCAAATGCAGTACAGTGGTGTATCATGTCAGACTAACAATAATGCTATTTAATCACATAATTGATTTTTGTTTTCTGACAAAGAAGAAACAGTGGATCTTTATTTTAGTGAATCATTTTGATATGATACAGCAGTGAGAATTTATTACTTAAACTGTTCTAGTGTAAAATTGTATTAGTGGGTTAGGAACTAACTGAACAGGTGCAGTAGGTCACGCTGAAAGATTGAACTATTGGTGTGGAAGGTAGTGACAACTAACTTCTGAAGAATTAGTCTTCGTAAATAGCTTTATTCTTGAATGACAAAACTAGGACTGTAGTAATGAAACTTGCTGATAAGAAATCAGGAGTTATTGTTACTCTAGAAATAAGTAAGGATATCATACACAAAGAACAAAGAGACTTTGAGTAACAGAAATGGGATGGTGTTCAATAGGCAAGATCATATACTTAGAAACTAATACACTGAATCACTTTCAATTTCAGTGGTTGATTCAGGATTTCAAAGGTACTAATTTGATTAAAGGCATGGCATGGAAAGGATGCACCCTGAGTTTGTTGCTGTTCCAGCCTTATTACATGTTTTCCATCTGTGTGAAAAATGCCACTGGCAGTATTTGTAAATCTTATTGTCTGGACATAATTGGGCATAATGCCATGTAGATGAATTAAAATTCAAATGATAAAGGTCATTAATTGTGTTTAATGAGAACGATGGTACTAAGTGATTCTGTATTCATTTCACCAAGCTCTGCATGGACTGAAGGGTTGGGTTCACTCTGTTGCAGTAAATCTTCATATTTTCTGTTTGATTGAAAGTGCACAAACAGTTTAGCTTTAAAATTTTTTAAAAATAGTTTTATGCTGTTTGCTGAAGATATTTGGGACATTTTGCTCTTATTTGATCAAAATAGTGACATATCAAAGGGAGCCATGGATAGGATTTGACTGAAGCTTGGTGGTTTTCCCCCCTAACCCTCAACATCTTTCATGAGCAAAAGCATTCCTGCAGATTAACAAGTAAGAACAAGAAAAAGTGCACTGCTGTGGCAGCCTATTCCATTCCAGGATCTGTTTTAGGCTTTCCTATCCATGGAATAACTGAGTTATGTGGATACAGTGATAAAATTTACTATTTTTCCCCCCATTAATTGATTTCAAGCCAGAAGAAACATTCTTTTTAAAATCAATAAAAATCAGTTTTAATACTTCTTGTGTGGAGAATGCATAATGTTTCTGTTCTGAAAAAAGTATCTCCAGTAAGTTTGTAGAGCAGCACATTGACGCAAACCAGTTGTACTTATTTTATACACACAGTACTCCAGCTCTTTGCTGCAGACAGAAAAGACTATAAAATAGATTATGTTCAAGTCTCCAACTTCATATTCTGCACCAAAATGTAACTGAGTCGACAATGAAGTGGCCCCACTCTTATCAACTCCTAAAAATTAATGACTTTAGAAGATGTAACGTGTATGTATGCCTATGTATACACAGACACATCTGAGTAATATTTTTCCTACAGTAGCATACCTTGCTGAAACTCTTCCTGGCATGTTTTGTTCCAGAAAGTATGACATCAGAGGAACTAAACTGTGTGATTGATACACCTGTGCTAGTCTTTACCAGTAAAAGAAAACTGTGTGATCAAACACAACTAAGGTAGCTCTAAATAAATTCAAAGCACATGGGGATACATGTGACACATGAGCTCAATATACTAATGTGATTGTGTTTTCTGGGAAATTATGAAAGGCTTGTATGTATCAATCACATCAATTTAAGGGGTTAAACTGCAAAGGTAAGTATGTTAAATTTTGTCTTTTTCTCTGAGAAACTAAAGGAATGTAGCAAATTGGCAAATAATGCCTGAATTTGGATTTCAAACCCATTTCTATCCTTGAATCTTGTACATGAATCCGGAGGGTTATTAAAATGATATTAAGATTTTTAAAACCACTTGAACACTTAGAATTGAACAACTACATGTAAGATTAGAGATTTGTTTGGTTTATGTTTTCTGCTGCTGTTTCTCATATGTTAGATTAGGATTATCTGACATAAGAGGGGTATTTCTGAAAAGATAAAAGATGATAAACATGACTTTCTCTTAATGAGTAAACTCATGTAATAGAAAATTACAAAATAGAAGTTTATTACAAATGGAGAATTCTCACAGGTGGGCATGACTTGTTTATGTACTAGCGTATTGGCTAATTAAATAATGTATGATAATGTTGCTAATGTATGATAATATATGATAATGCTCCATCCCTGGTGGTGTTCAAGGCCAGGTTGGACAGAGCCTTGAGTGACATGGTTTAGTGTGAGTTGTCCCTGCCCATGGCAGGGGTGTTGGAACTAGATGATCTTAAGGCCCTTTCCAAACCTAACTAGTCTATGATTCTATAATGTGTTAAAGCAAATAAGTTTTAGTAGCAGTAGGAAATCGGATACAACACATAGAACTGTACTATTCAAATTGATTGAAACTCAGAGATTATCATGATGGCAGTAATGACCATTTGAGCAGTAGCAGTAGTTTCCTATGGATTTTTATGTTGTGCATAAGCTTTGATGTCTGATTGACACCATAAACTCTAATTAAAGCTGTTTTCATGATTTAGACTTTTCTTGTCCATGTGTCCATAATAAGTTACATAGTAAGCTCTGGTTATGAGCCTGCCTTTGTCCAGTCACCTGTCTTCATGAAACTTTTAAGAATGTGTTAGTCTTTTATCACTTCATTTAAAATTTGCTTAGAATTCGTCAGTAGATTCAAAATAGGTAATATCAAGAGCAAACTGCAGCAGTATAATAGATAAACACAATTGAAGATGGTCTACAATAGAACACAAGGTAATGACAATATGAGTTTTCTCATGATATGAAGAATCGAAGCAAGAATGCAAGAATCTAAGCTTGGATCATGGGTTTTAGGATACATATATATATAGAGAGAATGCATGACTTTTTTTTTTTATTCTGAAAAAACCAAGATAATGGTACATCAGAAATAATTGGGCATACCCAAATGTAAAGATTGTAATCTTATAAAACTCCTAAAGGGATGAGGAGCATGCACAAAACCAGAGGTATGAGAAGATAAAAAAATATATTTTGCAGGGTCGTAGGAGACAATAGTTCAAGAAGGACAAGTAATGCACTGTGTTTGTGATGTTAAGGCCACAAATAGGTCTAGCATATTTTTAGCTTGCCAACATGAGCACCATGAGTAAGTTAGGAGCAGCCTCTTCTTCTGCAGTTCAAGTGCAACTGGAAAATGAAAGAAAAAAAGATAAAAACCAAAAACCCAATTTCATTTCCCCTCCCTCCCCACCTTATTTCACGCTTCTTGGTAACTTCCCTGAGTAGTTGTAGCTCATCCCTTTCAAACCACGGCTTTGAATTTGGCCTGGGTGGGGTGTATTAATTTGATGTATATTTGAAAATATATTTGGAAAACCTTGTTTTCATACGCATATTCAATTTCACGATTCAGCTCTGTGGAAGCAGATTCTTGTGTGTTGTGTGTCCTTCTTGCTGCTTCTCTGAAAGAATGAAAAGGTAGATAGCCCTGGGAAGAAAAAAGAGATTGCAGTGAAGTGAGTGGAGGACAGAAGTCTGATGGAGAGGAAAGAGGCCTTATGGGCAAAGAGGAGATATGGCAACTGGCCAGCACTGAGGAAATAGAAGGAAAAAATGTCTAAATACAAAGAGGAGAAGAGGGCCAGGAGCAGGAGATTAGAGATTTTGGAGGAGCCGAGGAGTTGGAGGCAAACTGTGCATGTAAATAATGGAAGGGTGATTAGGAAGCAGCTGGTACAGTTAGAAGAAATGGAATGCATCAGGAATGGAGCCTATATGCTGGTGATGAGTGGGGTCACAGAAGTGGTGGTTGCTCACAAGGTGGCCTCAGGAGGGGAAGAGTCTGGTACACAGGGACTGAAAGGAGGGAATTGTCTAGAATACATGTACATGGGCATATTTAACAAGTAGGAGCAGAGCTAGGCAGGTGGGCTGGGAACAGAAGAGGCCAGTTGTGTTTGGTGTGTTACTGGGCTGCTTGGTAAAACCGGAAATTGCTTAGCTGTAGAGGTCCTAAGGCTCTACACTTCCCTGCTGTCTGGAAATAAGTGTGAAGATGCTGTCAAGGTGTGAGGCTCAGCTTGACTCCTCTGCTGCCTGGTCCGTATGAAATAGCTGAGTGCTATTGTGTCAAGTGACAGAGGCTTGCGCTGTGGCTGCAGCTGTTCAGACCTTGCCAAGCTGGCAGGCTGTATGGCTCCACACAGCAACATCTGTGTATGCTTGAAAGACTTAATAACTTCAAGTTAAAACATTTTTGCATATGTTAACAGACTTTTTTTTTTTGCTTGTTTAGTATTCTTTTATCATTTTTAGTGTAATTTTAATCAGTAAAAAATCAAAAAGTTATACGAGAAATTCATCCAGCTGGCTAGTAAAAAAAGACTTGATCCTCTCATGCCAGTTTCATGTTGTCTCTGCAGATTTACACTGAACCTGAGAACAGGAGAACAAAACTCAAAATAGTGAGATATGATATTATTGGTGTCTGAAGTGATATTTCATGTCATTCACGTGACTGTTTTACCTTGATAAGGCCTTAATTGGGGCTTGAAAGACTTCACAAGTGTTTACACATTGCCTGTGTGTACTTGTATGTGCCTGTGAGGTTTTTCATTCTAATTAACTTTTACATGAAAAATGGCCTAAATTTTGCACGTTTAAACTGCCTTTATGATTAGCTGAGTGCAGGTAAGTAACTAACATCGTAAACCAAGTTCCTAATAGTCTTTTGTGGTGATGATACTGGATGCAATTCTGTGAAGTGTGAATATGTCAGTATGTTTACTTTAAATGAAAGATGTCTCTTTGTTATGTTTAGTCCAAAATGAAGACTAACTGGGGAAAGTTCTATCCTGTGTTCCTATGATGTATGGCTTTTCTTTTTCTCTACCAGAAATTATCGATTTTTTTCATGCTACTTGTTCTATTACAGAAATATCATTGCATGCCAAAGATTTGCTCAAATTTTCTGTAAAATACAGTAATGATTACTTAATATGCTTCTCTTTTCATCTGTGTGATCAGAATTTATCTTCAAAAATGGTATAATACAGCATTATATAGGAAGAACCAGACAAGGGAAGTTTCTAATATTTCCTACAAAGAAAGAATAAAGTGAAATTCGAACATATGTTTAACAGTGATCTTTCAATATCCATGGAAGTAACTGATATTTAGTTTCTTATGAACAATGGAGTTATAAAATTGGTTGTTTGTACAGGTGGTTGAAGTTTGAAGAAGATGTAGAGGATGGTGGAGAGAGGTGGAGCAAGCCCTATGTTGCCACGCTGTCACTTCATAGCTTGTTTGAGCTGAGGAGCTGTATCCTGAATGGCACAGTCCTTTTGGACATGAGAGCTAATTCCATAGAAGAAATTGCAGGTAAGTACTGATGCTGCATTTATTAGTTACAAAAATCATAAAAATAAAATGCTTACAAGAAAACTGTTGCATAATGATCAGTTCAATCCTAGGAAATATTTTACTCACATATTAGAAAATATATTAGAAAAGAATCTAATGTCTGACACAACTGGTAAATATTTATATTTTTTGTATAAACTTTACTATTTACACTATCAGTATTTAAGTAAAGCGGAACATTAAAATGAAGCAGAGTGGACAGTTGAGATATATTTCTATATTTCTCTGACATGTTCTCCGCTCCTGCTGTGCCACCTCACATTGTGAATGATGTGTGTGCTAACTTCCACAAACTTAATCTATTACTATGCTAATTGCAGACATTCTAGCTTAAAAAATATGTATATATATATATATAGGGAAGTGTGCATCATAATTATGTAACACAGTTTAAGAACTGTGTCTCTGAATTGAGAATGAAACCAAGAACAATAATATAAGTTTTTAAAACAATTTTCAGGTACATTAATTTCTTTAACTAAAATTAAGTGTGGTTTTTCCAGTAAAGGTGTATTTGGCAGTTGAAATTCTAGAGCTTTTGAGAACAGCAAAAGCAGAAAGCAAGAGAGAGCATAGTGGATGATTCTTGTCTTCTAAGCGTATGAGTGAGATTGAGACTGAATGCCATTTTCTGCGTTCCTGGTGTTTCCCATAAAGCTTATAACTAGTTAACTGCAGGGGCCTTTTTCCATGGGAGTGCATTTGTTACTGTAATGGAACAGGTTGTTATGGGCTGTATAGTACAGACCTGTAATAGATGATCTTAGGGAGTCCTAAAACTACAAAGGTTGCATAGCTGTGTTAGAATCATGCAATAGTCTGGTATATTAATTTCCGTACCTAAATACAGCAGCTAATTAGAATTAGATAACTTATAAATAAATTTGTTAGTAGACAAGAACTAAACATAAAGTAGGTTTCTCTAGTCTGTCAAGACAGGGATAATATATGTATTATAAACATATTTGCATTAGACTTTAAGACTCATCATTAAAATGTTAACACCCTGTCCAAGGGTTCATGTGCCCTAGAGGGTTCCTAGTGCTGTGTCCTTGCTCCTGTTATTTAAAAATCTCTGTCCCTTCCTGCAGAGAAGACATAGAGCAAAGAGCAGCACTACTTTGTAATCTGCGGTCTCTAATTTTCTTTTTATCTACCTTTAGTATGAACTAGTCTCACACTCATGATGGTTACTGGACTGGCTTCCTTACATATCTTACATCTACTTGAAAGTTTTTCCTTACTTCTACCTTACTCTATTTCACAACATTTCTGAAAATGATGCTGTCTGTATCTGTAAATCACGCATTTGATACTTCATACAAATTACATGAATCTTGTTATTTAATACAAATACTGTATTAGATTTATGGTATGCTCCATAGTGCAAACTTTGCTGGAAGATCAGACATGACTGAACAGGTGTAAATTTGGGAAGGAGCACCTGCACAGAGAAATGGTGCATGAGTGGCTGTTGGGGCCTTTCTGTTGCCTTGTCACAAGTGCAAAGTAGCGTGTTAACAGAGAGTGTAAAATACACAAATAAAGATAGTGAACTTTTGTTTAGGTAGAGGTAAAAAAGACATCAAGAAAAAATTCTAAAGTTATCAGGAAAACTGCTTTATGGGTGTATGTAAGGGCCAGGTAAAATTTTAGTTATTTACATTATCAGGTAAGGAGGATATTGTTCAGTGGGCTATATTTAACAGTGGAATTAAAATTGGCTCAGGTAGTGGTAGCTGCTTTTTGCATTTACCTTTCCCAAATCATTTATGTCAAACTGACACAAGATATTATTAATCCAAATCTGCAGAAACTTGTGTGGGTTTCTGTTCTGTGTTGAGAGCCGATTCTCCCATGAATCATGGTCTGAATCAGAGCTTTAAAATTTGTCTTTATAATGATAAAAGACAAACATGAAGAATAAAAAGCAGATGATTCAAAAGAACAAAAGTTTATCAGTATAGAATCATTGAATGGTTGGTCCCAGTATGCTGCTTTATTAATATTTTTGACAATCAAGAATTACTTAGGTCAGCGGCTTGATATTTTTTTATTGGTTTTTTTGCTAAAATAGCACATTAGAATTTTCAAGTTCAGGCTTTACATTTTTAATCCAGAAATCTCAACTTCTTCTATAGTCAACTAAGAGATCCCTTCCAAAATTATTTTAAGTAGATAAAAAAGTAAGAATTAATGCAATAAAAATAACTTCAACAAACTTCTGGTTTTTTCCTGGTTTTGGAAGATACTGTATAGTGAGACCACAATGCATTCTTGTTTATAATCTCTTAATCACTAGTTATTAGCTATAGTAATTTTATTTGTTTGTTTAGTTAACATGTCCAAAGATTTGAGCATTCATAACACTGTCTTGATTTGTTGATTAGGAAAATGTGTTCTGAGATGAGGCTTTAGGATTACTTTCATGAATGGGCATGTGCTATTTTCACTTTAAAGTACCCGTTGTTTTGTCAGATTTGGGTGTATTTTGTTTGTTGTCTTATTTGAACTGGTAGGCATCCCTTTCTGATAAGGTGATCTGACATATGATAAATTTGCCAGAGTCTTGCTTTGTCTGTGACAGAGGATTCCCGCTACTCTCCTCTCCTCTCCCGCCCCCCGATTCAGTACAGAATGATGTAATTATTTTGCAGCAGGTTCTTCTGGCAAGTGAATCAGTCTGTAAATTGCCCACGTTCTGTGTTAGGTTTCTTTGGACAGATTTCTCCCCCTGACCCCGTGAAATATGGTTGCTGTTCCATTTGCTTTTCTCTATTATTTTTATTTGTCTTGTAGTAATGCTGTTTTCCTCAATCAAGTTCTTTTGTAATTTGTTAGTCTAATACTACATATGTAGTTCATTCTCTCCAGTGCTTACAAAATGTTACAAAGAGTGTAGCACGCATTAGGCAGTGATGGGAGGAGGAGACTAATACGAGTGGTGACCGTATGCCACCAAGATATGTGTGCTAGGTATGTTAGAAATTTGGTTATTCCAAATAATATGACAGGCTGCTCTTTTTCCATATAAAGGACTACTGGACCTAAAGATTAGACAGAACTTGTATGTTTCAGGAAATCCTTTCTTGTCTGTTCTACTCAGTTGCTATTCACTGCCAGTAGTTACAATCCTACTTATTGTGTGCTTCACAGTACAAACATTGTTTTCTGATGTTGCTATGTATTGCAGTTTGTATCTGACAGTCTCAACACTTTAGAATATAAGGAAATGGTTGATTTCACCTGTTGGCTTAATTGGTTTTTTTTAACCTCTCCCCTTGTTTTACTTGCTAGCCGTTCTCATGGTTGCAAGTCCAGTGATACTGAAGGTCACCTTTGGTTGTTCTTGTCAACGCTACTGTGTATACCACATGTAGAAGAATTTGCCAAAATAGATTATACCATGTGGTCTTAAGTGTTACTCCTAAATTATCTTTGGTTCTTGTACTTCTGGTTCATAGTTTATTATTATGGGGTTTGTTTTTTAATGCAATCTGTTGACAGTTTTACTGCATTATATAGTGCATCATATCTTTTGAGAACAAATAAACTAATTTTTCACGTGTACTTTCTTTACACTTAACACTTTGTTAGGAATTAAAATGTGTGTTGTGTATTTGTTGACAATGGCTTGCTATCTGGGCTATATTCCAATATCAAACTACATTTCTGCAAATGTAGTGCCAGTCCTTGTATCCTTGAAAGAGGTGTACTTAATCTTCCTTGCTAAATTGAGACAAAGAATTCCTATTTGTTTTAGTCAAGGCTTTTAATCTATAAACACTTACTCACTAAAGCATTAAACTCTCGGCACTTAGCCCTTGAAAATTTTTTTTATTAAAGCCTATGTTTTAAGACCTTAATGGGCTTGTGGCAAAATCTACAGATGAAAAATGTCTTTTACACTGTTTGCATGGCTTCCAGAACATTTTGTATTTCATCCCTGGAAACTCTGATAGCTCTGCATAAAAATGTTTTGGCACCAGTGATATGGTGAGAATTTTTAAATCATCCTGTCTTCCAGCATGTCCATTCTTTATTAGATTCTGCTTCATTCCAACTGTGTTATTAAAAAATGACTTGGTCTACAAGACTCTAAATTTCTTTGGACAGTCACCCAATTTTCTTTGTTGATAAAGAGCTTATTTGTACCTGTGATGCTGAATTACACTCACAATGTAATAGAGACTTCTGAGATAAATTTCCAACATTGTTACCATGCAGCAAACCAGCGCATTTATTCTTGAAGTTTCTTAAATATTTTAAGATGGATTATACTTTTTCCTTGAGCTCAATTCCTGTGTTGAATTTTTCCTGGTTTAAAATGCACTTTTTATTAAACATATTTTAGAGGTTTTTGTTACTATTTTTAATATGTGACATTCTTTTTTTCATATGTCTTTGCAGTGGCTCTTAGATCAGTAAGCTAGTACTCTGTGCACAAGGAATTCCTTTGAACATTTGATGTAGTAATATTTTATCGATCACTTCTGTATAGAACATATGCTAAAAGGAAGTCTGAAAAATCTATGTAATCAAAACAATTTATTTTGGAACTTGTCTCTTGAGGAGGTATTTGCCAGAGTCTGGCTGTACCATTAGAGAGCAGCTTCACAGCGTTGTTCAAGTTGGCAGATTAAAATGTTCTCTTTTGATATTTTCATTTAATTCCTTTGAAACCATGTAGATTCTGAGTTTACCATCTGTTTTTTTGATTGTAACCACTGAATGAACCCAAAAGGTTCTTCTACTTAACATATGATGCCATTTTCTGTTTGGTTCAAAAACTGTTCGGTCCAGCCTTTAATGGCAATACTTTCTTTACAATATGAATCACAGATCTTGCATTTTCTTGGTGGTTGTGCAGAGTGTACTGTGAACAAATGTCAAACCTTGTCAAATACAAACTGTGGCCTCAGCATTGCACAGCAGTGCTTTGGGGACGTACGCATGTTTCAAATATTAGATAGTCCCACTTATTTTAAATAGATTAAATGTAAAAATGGTTTATTTTTTAAATTAAATTCTAAATATTCCCATGCTTTCCAGTCCAGAGATCTGTTTTTTTTTTCCCCAGTCTTTCGTATGTTTCTCACAATCGAATTTTCAGTCTGTGTAACAGCTTAATCTTGTGATTGAGGTCACTCGACTCTGTGCTCAACAACTCAGGGTATTAAATCCCAAGTGTGCAGTTCTATTGAATTCAGTAATATCATGTTAAGCTTTCAATCTGAACAAGTCTTCTTTTGCCTCTGTTTGCTTTAGGCTATATTAACTGCATATTAATGATATATTTAAACTGGCTTCCGTTTAGATTTTATTTCACTTGGAGCCTTTTGTTTCAGTTGCAGCACTTAAGTTGTGTTATATTTCTGGCAGTACTTTTATGGTAACTTTAACTTTTATTTCCACACTGTAACAAAGTATGGAATTGCCTGCTAGCAGTCTGCTTCTCTGTTTGACCCTACACCTGTCTTTTTTTCAGCTTTCACCTTCTCAGTTACCCAGGTTTTCGCATTTGTTTGCTTTATTTACAGCTTACCATTCAGTGATTATCTCTACAAAGAAACCTCTGTCAGGTTTTGTTTCTTTGTCTATGGGTGAATTGTATGCTAGTGTTTTGTTTTAGTATTTTCCCATGATAACCAGAAACCTGGGAATTTCTTAGATTGCACAAGTCAATCTCAGCTTTCGTCTTGTGCGTAGAGACATTAACCAATGTTACTCATGGCTCTTGCTCTGTTTAGAGATGTAAAGTGTATTGTTCTATAAGGTCTCCATTCTTCTTTTGGTAGCATCCACTGCGGCATGTTAGCGTATCTCTGACTTAGAACTGTGCTTGCTCTCTGAGATGCAAGCTGGGAATTTTAGCCTCATCTCTACATTTTATGATTTTATGAAATACTTGCTCTTGTTCTTCAGTAAAATTGCTTTGCTATTAATTTAAAAAGAAAAAAGAAGTAATTTTTCACTCTCTTGCCTTTCTTTTTCAAGTAATTCAGCAGAGAGGTTGAACAAAGTAATTTCAGGTAGAGCTGGAAATAGACTCTGTCTCTCAGTGCACTGGAATGTTCTGCCTCCTTGGATGAGTGGGCTAAATCCACTGGCTTAGATAGCTTGTTTATAGTCATCATTGTAAACACTGTAAATGGGTCTTGGTTCACAAGTGCAGCCCAAGAATTCTAATAATTAGTTTTATATTCCTTCTAGTGTCTAACTCACTAGGGAATTATATATTTGGGTTCCTAGTAGAGACAGGTTAAGATAAAGGACAACATTTCAGCTGAATGTCTTCTATAAAACACTGTCTTAGGTTTACTTGTGTTTTCTTCTCCTCTGTCTTTAAGGGAAAGAAAACCACAAACCAAACAATCCTTGGCTTTTAAATTAGGTTTTGTAGTCAGCTGTCAAGGCAGTCATGACGCACATAAAAACCCATGTGTTCTATTTTTTGTCATTAATCTCTCATTTTGTCCTGCAATTGCACAGTTATAAAATTTGGAAGATTGAAAGGTGTAAATACTGGCAGTTTTGCCAGTATGTGTTGGGTTCAGTTTCTTCTGCTGTAAACTGTCAGTGCCAGCCTTTATCAGGAGAATATGAGCCCAGCAATTCAGACCTTATATTCCTTCTGGTACACAGTGCAAAAAAAACCCCAAACCGAACCCAAAAAACCCATCTCTGGATCTTGTTCCTTTACTCACCACTGCAAAAGTCAGGCCCAGTTTAGCCTGTTTACCTGTTAGTAATTTCTTTTCAGACAGTACAGTCTACCTTCTATATATTTATTCTGTTTTTTCTGGGAGTTTTTTGTATGTGAGGTGATGGGCACACTGTGAACCTGTGACCTGTGGCCACAGCTGAGCATCTCCATATTGCTTGTTTTCTTGGACCTGGGATGGCTCCACGTGGATCTGGCTGCATGTCTGTCTATAAAACTGCAGTGTGTGATAGGCATCTCCAGAGTGAGTGGAAGCAGCCAACCTGCTTTTGCATCTTTGCTGGCTCTTGAGGTGGGACAGATGCATTTTTCTGTGCGGGGCAACACATAAGCTGCAGTACTGAACTGATTTGAAGTGTCTGTCGCCTGATGCTCTAATTCGCAGCCTGGGTAAATTGTTCAAAGGTAATGAGGATTTACATTTGAGTTCTTACAGTAGTTTAAGTTCTCACATTACCCACATGTACTCACAAAATCAACTATATGTAAATGATGTATTGTAACTGAGTCCGAATGGAGAGAACATTCTTGAAATGATATGAAACTGCAAGTTTCTTTCAATCTTTTCAAACAACCAGGCAGGAAGAATGTCTGTCCTTAACTGAAGAAAAAATTGATTTCATGGTTCTGGTGTGAGTCAAGATTCCTTAAGGAAAAAACATCCTACTTCAGTGTTCATGATTTCAGCAGAAATGATATGGTGTGAGCAATTAGTAGAATGGGTAACACTATGCTGATGGATATTCCACACGTTGCATCTTGCTGAAAGCTCCATATGGTTGTGAAACATCCTTGAAAAATCTTATGGTAAGCTGTGTCTCTGGCTAGAAGAGGGCTCTGCGGAATTTAAAAGGTCATTCAAGAGGAAAATTCTTTAAAACAAACAATCCCTAAAACTTTGCTGCTGAGCATAGAAACCCTGAAGAGTCTCTGTTGCTACACAAGAATGTAGCTGAGATACAGTGCTGTGAAGTTTCAGATCTGTATTCTTTACTGTCTTTTGTCATGTGGAATTTGAAGAAATGGCCATGTGCTCTAGACGCAAAACCGCAAAAACAGGGCTTTGAAAAGAACATGCAGCTTCAACTGGTGGGACCATGTAGAATCTTCTCACAGGATTAAGGAAATAGAGTTTGTTTTGAAAAGGAGATGTTTAAAATGCTCCTGTTCGCCATTTACTTTTGGGCTTCAACTGTGTTGCTCTTGTTTTGAAGCTCATCTTTGCAATCAAGAGTGTTATCACTAACATTGCAGGTGCTTGGGCTTATAAAAGATATTTTGAAAAATTTGGGAAGAAACTGAAGTGGAATCCTGTAACGATAGGTGCTGAAGGAGACAGTCTTTCTTATTATTATTCAGATCTGTTCGTGTCTTGAAAAAATGGTCAAAATACAGCAATCTGGCAGTAATTTGACTGCATTTAAACTCCTACAGCTGCAACTGCAAGTGGGTCTGTATTAAAGGAATGACAACTGAAGGGGAGTATCAAGGCAAGAAAACACGTCTTCACTCTTTCCAATTCTGAATGCATCTTCTCTTTTCACGTGTGGCAGAGGTGCTAAAGTAAAGGGGAAGTTGTTAAAAAAAAAAAAAGAGAAAACTTAAGGTAAGCCACTTTCTTCTCAGTTTTGCAGGAAACAAAAGTTGTTAGTCACACTGGCACTTAGCTCCGTGGCTTGTGTGACTGTTAATGAGTCTAGCAGACCATCTAGGCAAGAAAGAGGATAAAGATATGATTTTCCTGGCATTTTTGTCTCCTCAGGTGGATCATCTTAAATATTGACATCATCCTCAGCAGTTAATATGTTTTAATATTTACTATGGAAAATGCTGTAATTCCAGGAATGACACCATACTAGTAGAGTTTCATTGATCTGTAAGCAAGGTGATGACCACAACCTTAAATTTGCCTGTTCTAGAGGAGTCGTTTTTTTCAGCTCTTCCTTTTGATTTCTGTCTTAGAGCAACTCAGAGAAGGTAATCTTTTGTTTTGCATCTTCTACGATTTTTCTTTTGGTCAGCAGAATTTAAAAGGAGTGGGGAGAGGATCACTTCAATTGTGCTTTAGCATATATGCCCTAAGTTATGTATGTATTATTTATTTTCATCTTCTGGAGATTGCCTTTCATGTTACAGAAAGTACTGGCCTGTTTTGGGAACTGTGACATGCAAATTCATGTACTAAGGCTGTCTAAAGGGAAGATGGACTTACCTTCAGGGCAGAGGCAGTTCCTTAAGAGGCAGTAGAGTTGAGCAGGAAAATGAACATTCTTCTTGGAGCTGGAGCTTTCTTTTCTTTTTCTCATGTTTTCCAAATTCTCGGCTCCTCCTGACAAAAAAATCTACTGAAGACTTTTTCTTGAACTTGTGTTACCTTCTTTTTTTGCCTTTCTGTCACTCATCTTGCTTCTGTGCCTCTCTATCTCTTCCATTAGAGTCAAGTGTAATGGAAAACCAGTGTTTGTCTAGGCTAGGAGTGTAGAGGTAATTGATCTGCTGGTGAGTTGACCCTGGAGATAAAAGTTCCATTCAGAGTCAGGTGAAGCACCCTGAAGAGAGGTTTTACTAGTTTAGGCATACCGCCAGGAAGTACTACTCTTCAGTATTAGCTGTTTGGTCAGCTCTGTCTACTGCACAGAATGTAATTGCTGGAGACAGTCAAAGGCAGTGTCAAAAACCTTTGCATTACTCTTCATTGTGAGATGTGGATACATCTCTCATGTTTGCATCTGCCGACAGCTGCATTTATCTGTGGTCCTAGTGTTCTCTTTTTGTGTGTATGTGTCATCGTAGAGGTAAGATTTGTTGGTAGCCTCTACATAGGAAGTGAAACATGCAGGTAATTTGTTGTTCAGCTCTTAAAGCAGCTATGTATATGATATATTGGCTTGTTACGTGGATATTGAGAATTCAGAAAAACTGTTGTGTTTTTCAAATGTATGCACAGGGCACAGCTGGCTGTTAGCAATTAAACTCTGCTTTTAACCAGCATAATTGTTGAGTGCCTTTTATTGTCTCTCTTCCTCTCTCTTGCTCTTGGCAACTATCAAATACCTGACAAATTATGTCTTTCCTGGTGATGCATCCACTTTTTCTTTTTCATTTTTTCCCTGCTCTGCTTGCTTTCCCACTGAGTTTACTGGTAGATATGAATCTGACTCTAGCACAGAATCATGAGCTGTCTGAATTTTCAGTACAAGGATTTTTTGACTGAGCTTATTATATCGCTGGTTTTGTGCAGTGCATTTCTTCAAATGGATGTACAAGGACAGTGTGTACTTAGCTGCTGTTTTGCTTGGTTTGGTACAGATTTTTTTTCTTACTTTTAAGCGTTATTACTGTTGCTAGCAGGATTTCCCAAAATAATAATTCAAAGAAAAATTCTCAACAGTTCTTTCCCATTTGAAATATATAATGTAAATATTTACCAGTAGTTTTGAATATGAATAAGTAAGAATATTTTCTGCTGGTAGACTGCAAAAATGGTTGTAATTTCTTAGCAGCGGGATCTGTTTCACTCATACCTCTATGTAATGATTCTCTTGCAAGAACATGTACGTCTGACAGTAGAATGAGATCCTATTAAGTATTTGCAAATGATGCAGCAAAATTTCCTGTATTGTCTTATCTGAAATTTCTTTATATTGTACTGAAAGTATTGTGATTATAGTTACAAGAAATAAAGAGCTAGAGTGTAATGTGCTGTGGTAAGTATAAAGGAACAAAAAAGTTGTGTCCTGTTGTTTCCTGACAGCATGCAAGTCCTTTGTAGCAAATAGGGTAGTGTTTATTTGGGGGGTGGGGAAAAGAAGGAAAAAGAGTGCTTAGGGACTGACTTCAAAGCTACATAGGTGACCTTAATTTGAGAACTCTATATCTTTTGAGGGCTTGACTTTTTTCCATTGATAGTAACCTTATTTGTTTATTTATTTATTTATTTATTTATTTATTTTTACTGAGAGTGCAACACTTCTAGATAAAACTTAACATTTAATTTGTCTCATTAAAGGAATAATTCCTATTATTGTAATTGAAAAATTAAAATGTTTCCACTTTTTCCTCTTTTATCGTGTTTATATATGTTTTCAGATATGATTCTGGACCAGCAGGTGGGTTCTGGGCAGCTCAGTGAGGATGTTCGTCACAGAGTGCACGAGGCATTACTGAAACAGCATCACCATCAGAACCAGAAGAAGCTGAGTAACAGGATCCCAATTGTGAGATCCTTTGCTGATATTGGAAAGAAGCAATCTGAGCCTCATTCCATGGATAAAAATGGTAATGCGTTGCTTTAGTTTGTGTTTTGGACTTTCGGTAATATCTACCTGTTGAGTATTGCATGTGCTTTGTACCCAAAGCTTGAATTTGGCGTGATTCTGCTCTGAAAGGCTACTGTGTGGAAGTGGTACCTGTTACATGAGAGTTGTTACTCTAATGCATTCAGTAACACACCTGTTTAAATTGGAAATTCAGGTATCCTGCACAATTCAGGGCTGTGCAAAGATATTCAAGGGATCTAGCTCAGGTGTTGGAAGCAGGTGGCTGTGTTGGTGTGCCATTCTGTCCTGGATAATTGGCATGGCACATTACTTGTAGTGCAGCAGAGCTCAAGGGCACTTGTAGTGCTTTAGTAACTCTCTGATCCTTCAGATTGAGCTTGAGTATCTTTGCTCAGTGTTGCTCTAAACTGTGGACATGTTCCGTTAGTGCCAGAAATGGGATATGACTGTTTTTTACTTCTGTTGACTATCTGGCCCTATTTAGTTAAAATGGAATGGATTGTTGGAATAGTTTCTGTGACAGTGTCTGCATTAGCCTAGTGTTCAACTGGTGCTTCAGATTTCATAGTTGGGTTTGAGGGGTTGGAAAACGAAAAGAACATTTTCAAGATGACAGTTTTGGCGAGATGCTGCAAGAACTGTACCTTATTCTTCCAGAAAACCACTTTTTGAAAAATCAAGTTCATGGACATGAGAGAGCACATTTGTGGAGTTGTTCCGCAGTAAAATATTGGCTTAACCTTTTTATTTCTTGCTTTTACAGAAGCCTTTATAAACTGTACTGTTGCTATAGGTTAATCATAATGAAAAATAATTTCTTATTGCCTCTTCCTTATTTACATAAACATGGACCTGTGTTACAAAAAATTTCAGCCAGATTTTGCAAGTATTTACAATTAATTCACTGGAATTACACATTGCAGTGTTACTGAGCCTCTGTATCTAGGATCATGACAATACCCACAACACTTTTGTCTGAAAACCGTTGGACTATAGTGACTCTTATTCCAGAAATCACCTTAGCTATACCAAAATCTCAGTCCCTTCTGCTGTCTTTCTGGTTTAGGGCCCTACTGAGCTCCCCTGTTATCCTGGAAAGTGGGGAGTGAAGAAGGAACCATAGCAGAGGAAAAGTGCTGGGTGCAAGAGTCAGATGTGTGCTGTCAGGTGTAGGGTGGAAGGGAAAAGAGTAGTGCAGCTGATGTGGAAAGCTGGGGCTGTTGGTATAAAGGTTAACCTTGGTTTCAAGGAAGGACCGTTTCTTTCAGTCATTGCCACATGAAGTTTTAATAGGTACTTATGAATCTAGCTGCTTCACAGGGGAAGACTTTCAGACACAGAAGGCAACATACAATTTCACCTGACGAGGATGTTAAATATAAACATATTGATTATGCCAAAATATAATTTTAAGAGTAAAGACAAAATATTATTTATTGGAACAGATTGTCCAGAGAAGTTGTGGATGCCCCATCCCTGGAAGAGTTCAAGGCCAGGTTGGATGGAGTTTTAAGCAACCTGGTCTAGTGGAAGGTATCCCTGCCCAATGGCAGGGGATTAGAACTAAATGATCTTTAAAGGGTCCTTTTCAACCCAAACCATTTTATGATTTGTTAAGATGTGTGTGATCATGTATATTGATGCGCAAGGGTAAAAGTGAATAGGATGAACATCCATCCTTTTAAAGGCAACTTTCCTGTTGATTTGTGCAATTATTGCTAATGAATGATGACTTTAAACAAATATTCAGGGGAAATTTAAAGTTAGTGCTATAATATTCCTATTTCTCAATTTGCACAGGATGCAAGATGGAAACTTCCATTCCATAAGCTTTTTGCACTAGATCTTATATAACAAATAAGCAGCAGATCTCCTTAAAAAGACCCCTTAGGGCAAGCTGTGAAAGTATCATAAGCTCAGTTTTTTCTGACTGTTAGTGGAGCTGATGCAGCAATTCTCTCCAGAAACATTTCCCTTTAGCGTAAGTTTCTTCAGGGAACCTTTAAATGTTGTATCTGATTCTCCCCAGAGTAAATTCTGGACAACAGCTAAGTCCATATTAAGCACATTAATTTTATATATTCAGTGGTTAAGTGATTCTGTAGGTAAGGAGGCACATTCTCACTGGTTTTCATTTGTCTGTGCTTATTCTGCAAGATGAAAAATTGCTGAATTCTAGTTCACATGCATATGTAGAGATACCTCAGAGTAGAGATACCTCAGAGCACTCAAACCCCAGGATAAAAGAATCACTTGGTCACTTTCACTATGTTAGTTTAAATTAAATGCACCATAAACAATGCAAATCTAAATAATTTTAGGAAAAATTATATAAAGGTGAATCAGCATTTTATCTAAAATACAGTGAAGAGTTCTAAACCCAGTCTTTTTGGGCACAGATGTTTTTTAATCAGTTTAAAGCATTGCTTTTCTGCTTGCATCCTTTAAGTGCTAATGCATATTTGGCAATCTTCTGCATTGGCCTCTTCAAAACAGATGATGGCCGTGTAATAAAGCAAAGAGGGGTTGGTTTATTTTAAGCTTCTCTCTTGCCATTCATTACCGTGTTACATTAAAATTCTGATTCTTATTTTATTGCCTGAATTGTACTAAAATTAGCATTAGCTTTAGAAGAGGAATATTCAGTCTTAAGTTTTTGTTCTTAAAAGGAATCGCAATTTTTTCTCTTCAGGACATAGGCAAATAAGCAGGACATGGGATGGAGTAGCAGCTATTGCCTCACTAAACCAGGGTTAAAGGAGTGGGGAAAGAGGTGGATCTGGAGAGCTGCTTGATTTCAGGCACACTGAGTGCTACCTCTTCTGGCACACTCTTACGTTCTTTCTTTACCCTGAGTAACTTGCTGTAGTACATGTTGTATAAATTATGTATGAATCTACGCTGAAATGCTCAGTTTTCAGGAACTCTGCTGTCCTTAGGAGCTTGACCAGAGGTAGCTGCGAGGTTTCTGATCATCTTCTGCCATTGCCTCATGACCCAAATGCTAGAGTTCAGCTACAGTGTTACGCTCACTGCAGCTATATGTTTCTCTTTAGATTGCTGTGGAATGCCTGTACAAGCTGCTCTCATAATGATACAAATAAGATTTGTTAAAATATAACTTTAGATCACGTGAAAGCGAAAGAAAAATCAGCTAAATATGCATAAAAGAAAGCAAAGCAAAAGGATATAAACACATTGTATTGTCAAGAGTGTGCCGAGACTCACATCTTTGTTACCTAAGGACAAACTGGTAAAATGCAATCAAGGCATAATTTTAGTCTGCTTACTCCTATTTGTGCACTAACATTATGTAGAATATATGAATGTAAAATGTTCCATATATTGCGAACAGTGGCAATATTGTTTTCTCATTTTAATATAAAAAATGCATTAAAATAGTAAAATATTGTAGTGCTTTTATTTTCTGGATACCTAGAAGACTGCAGAGAGAAAACCAGATCATCTCAGGTACTACTGATGATCTTACATCTCGGTTCACCCCTATCAGAGATCAGAGTTTTTAGAAATGGCAAGTGCCAGGAGCTTTAGATGGGCCACTTGTTTGTCCCCATTGAAATTAGGCAGGGGAACTTGGACATTATTTCTGGAGCTGAGTTGGGTTGAATTTGGGTTTAGTGTACAGAGTTTAACTAATAACCATCCTTAGCAGTCTGCAGTGTGTACAATAGGTGGTTCAGAGCCAAAAGTCTTTGCCATCTGTTTTGTATGGTACAGCTGAGGATGCAAAACCCCTTCTTTGTCCAAGTTCTGGACTACAGTAGCTAATCAATGTATCGATCTTCAGATATTCAGGAGCAAAGTCTGAAAACAAACATGTAAACTTAAATTCAATATATGGCTGTGCTGCTGACAGACCACTGTGATATCTTTGCTGGAAGATAGTTGTACATATGTTCTCCCTCCATCTTTTCTTTGTTTAAGAGTCTGTCAGACCATCTAATTAATTTGCTTTGTATTTAGTAGTATTATCTTTTGTTTACAATGGCTTTTCTTCACATCCTCTGCAGGGCTAAGATGTCAGGGTGCTATGGATTTACCATGCATTTTTAATGCTGCCATGCTGTGTTTAACTTTCACTTTTCATTAAGCATCAAAACTGTGAGAATTAAAAGCCTGCTTTTGATGTTCTAGTAAAAACCGACAGTCAAATTTGGCATAAAAGCAGCAAAAATTTTTTTTTTAAAGTTTAATTTGACACCAAATACCCAAAATAGAGGGTGACAAGTAATTTTAGCATAAATACTGTAAAAAGCAGGTAAAATATGAACATTTGTCATTAGTAAACTTTGAAAAGTTTGGTTTGTTAAGCAACTTAAATTGAGATCAGTAGGTTTTTTACTCTGAAACCTGAGAGCTGTGTGTGTAAATTCTTACAACATGGTCTAAAAAGCCAAAGACAATTGCAAATTGCAACTTTCTGTTGTTGGAAGAGTGCTAAAATGATTTCATAAGCCTTTCCCCTTTTATAAGTGTGCGTGGCATCAAAAAGTAGCTGATTTGATGAAAATGTAGTTAGAAAAAGAAGTTTTCATCATGTAAATATTTTAGGTTTTTTGACGGGCTGTTTCACTTTTAGTCTAGACTTCAGAATATGTGTGTATGTATATATATGTTAGGAGTTCTAACAGACCTTTTACTAATTAAAATCAAAGAGGAAGGAACTAGGAGAGAGGAGCATGGGAGGTTAAATGACTTGTAAATTGTATGTCCATGAACCTTGCTGAAGTGTTCTTTATCTATAACATGAGCATGCGCCTGTTTTCTGTTCCATACATATGCCGTTTATAACTGTTTTTTCTCCTTTGGTGTCAGAGCAGACACATTGTTGGTGTAAAAATTACATTATGCCACACATGATGTCTCATTTTGAGAAATTCTGAAATTCCAAGGTTTATTGTTACGCCAAAGAGCTTGAAGAATGCAATGGCATGTTAAATTTGTGATCTTCAGAGTTAACACCGTGAGCTGCAGGGACAGTTCATTTAGAGATGTTCTTTTTCAACCTTTTTTCCAGTTGTTTCAGTTAGCATGGGCTTCTTTGTTGTTTTATGGCAGTATGAGCACACATGGGGGTGTTTAAGACTAAGCTTGGGTGGCTAATTTAGGACAATATGCGTCAGTATCTCAATAAATCTGTATTACCAGTTATGTGATGGTGTTTGTTACTTTCCTCAGTTTTATGATCTCTAGTAAAATACAGTTCAAGCATTTATGCCACAACTCAGAGCTAGTTTACAGCGTGTAAAACTCTGATGTCAGTAATACCATGTGGAGAAAGATGGACATTACTTGGAGCCATATGAAAAGGGTAGGGAGGCATTGCTAGGTTTGTGACAGTTTTCCTTTGTTTTGGGGATAAGTCGCAACAAATGTCATATATATACACCCAAGTTTTCTGGCAATATTGGATCTGGACCAGGTGGATTGCTTGAAGAGATTTCCTTGAAGACAAGGCAAACTCAAAGATTATTAATTCCAGCTTAAACTGGTTAATGATCTATTTCTTCTTTTATATTCTTCTCAAATGTATATATGTTAATCAACTTGTCTTATCCACAGGTTTTGGTACTAAAATATATAACTTGTATTTACAGACATTTTCATCAGATATTTATTATTTATTTCTCCACATTTCCTTGTAGCCATGATAAAATGTGTACGTATAAACCAGTATCATTCATCTTTGTATTTCTTTGTTTTGCTGTCTTTGTTGTGCCTGTTTCCAACAGACTCATCTCATCTCTGTATCTCCTTCATCTCCTGTCCTTTGGGTTCTGTAAACTCCCTGAAGGTTCAGAGGTAGTATAAATACCTATTCTTGCCTGGGCTTCAGATTATTTCAAATGTTACACCCATGTCTTCATCTCAGTTTCTTGTGCATGCAACTTCTTGCTTTAGTGATAAATAGTGAAAAAATACCTCAGGCCTTTGTCAGCAGCTGTGGCATACTTAAGAGAAGCTTGTGTGAAATGATGGGTTTGAGGAAAAAAAAGTGCCATTTATTTGTAAATTCATTTTCTTACATCAATTTGTAAAACTTCTCTTGTAAAATTTCTTAAATTATGTGTCATTAGTAAGCACCAAATCTGCTTGTGGTTGCACAGGTGCAATGGGACTGACATGGTTCTTTATTGATTTAAAATGTTATGCATTAAGGTCTAAAGGTACATATACAATTCAGCCTGTGAGGATTGTATCACTGCTCTGTTATATTAGAATTTTACCATCCACTTAGGAAAACTTACTTTTTTTAGTCCTTGATTTTTGATCTGGACGGTGTGTCCATTTAGATTTGGAAAGTTGGTGAGTAGTTGCAGTGAATAGCCTGAAGATTGTAATAGCTGACTTGCAAATAAGATTTTTTTCTAAATGGAAAGGAATCTGTATGGTCTAGAAAAATAAACAACTTATTTTCTGATTCAATTTCCTTTGTATGTCAGTTGCATCCAGTTTGTTCCTGTTAACCTTGATTTGTGTCTGAATGAATTGTTCTTGTTTTCTGGCATTCTAGATGCCTCTTGGGTTTTGATTAATAAATACAGTAGACATAGTTGAGTGTCTTGAGCTTTAAGTTTTAGGGAGCTAATAGTATGTTGCATGTGACATTGATTTACTGGGATTAATTTTCTGGTTTGGGTTTTTTTTTTTTTTTTTTTTCCAGCTGGATTGATAGTCTCAAAATGTGGTATCTATCATCAGATGCAAACTTCTGTCAGTGTAACAAATATTAACCTTATTTTGATGGATTGCAATTTTTAAGTGGCTTGGCTTTGCAGGATATAATATTTTTATGTGAATTCTTGCTCTAGTCAAAGCTCTGGTGATTCCTCATTATCTGAAAAAAAAACCCCCAAACCAACACTTTTTTATGTATACCAGTTGAAAATATAATTTTAAAAACTGTTCTGATACTGGCCTTTTAATACATATATAAGCTTTAGCACCCATTTTAGTGTGGTTTTCTGTTAGGTATTAAGTTCCTTTGTATAGCGGCTGAATATTTCAATGGTACCACATTGTTCATTTGTTTGACTGATACTTTCAACAGTCTGAGCCGCTCTTTGATGGATTCTCAAAGAACACAGCTCTTCAGATGCTTTATCTAGATTGACTGCAGGATAAATCAAAGCTTTTAAACTTTAGATTTATAAGGACTCAAAATACTACATTGCACTCTTAAATACTGTATTTACCCCATACAATACGTAAATAAATTTTGCGCAATAGAGATGGAATAGAACTAGCAAGGACAGGGCATGGAAGAGCTGAATAAGTGGCAAGGCGGTTGTTGCTCTTATTTACTCTTAGGTTTTGATTGTTTATGCCTTCACCATTCTTACCAGCTTAAACCCCATATTGCTGACTCAAAGAAGTAATAAACCATTGTGTTTTTTTTCAGAGCAGGTATTTCAAGCCTAGCTAGGGTTTGGTGGTGGTTTTTTTTTCATTTGTTTAATAATTGTTTTTGCATATAGTGCTTTGAAAGCTCCGGTATCATAAAGGTTAAATTTGGAGAAAACATGGATTCAGTGTACCTGTATTCTAGAGACAGTTTGATACCATGGTGACTGCTGACATTTTGGTGGAAATCAGAGAAGAAACATTTTTTGTTGTTTGGTTTGGTTAGTAGGTTGGTTTGTTATAGTCTAGATATGATGTGATAGCTCTCCATTCATATAGCTCTTGAATTGATTGTTGCTTCATGGGACCATCATGGTGCCAAAAACTGTGTCCTTCATTCAGAGAAAAAAAAAATCAATTCCAGAAATTAATAGGGGCTTGAAGATAAGCACATCTACAATTGCCAACATACTTTAGCAAACTGAGTGTTTTTAATGACTGGAAAACCAATCTAGCATAGTGGTGCCAGTGTTCACTAGGTTGTCATCAGTGTGATTCTGGTCCTAACCTATTGGGAATTACTCATGTGCTTCACAGTATTCACCCCAATGACACCTCCTTTAAGTCAGTATGAAATTATACATAAAATTAAATTAATTTATGAATTTTTGTAACTACATTAATCAGAAGTAGAGGAAGCTACCAAATATAAACCCAACCATGTAGGATGGCAGTCCTGCTGCTAGGGAGAGGGTCACCATAGCGCTACATCTACCTACTATGTAGTGAAAAATATGTAAACATTTAGTAAACTATATGTGTATAGGAGCAAAACTGTCTCAAAAAACCAGTACTTTTAGTCTTACTTTTCTGTTGAAGGGCCACGCGGAGACCAAGTTCCAGATTCACATTTTACTGGCTTTATTGTTGCACAAGAAACACATTCCTGCAGTTTAAGATGTTCTTTAAAAAACTATCTTCATGTCTGTCATGTTAAAAGTGAAATTACCTGTCTTCTCTACCTTGTATTTTGTTTGATATTCAATACAGTAAAACCCCCCAGCTTCTTGTTCCAAGATTCAGAAAGCTGTCTTAAGATGCAGAGCTATTTAAACGTCTCTTACTGCCTCAAGGTAAAACTCATGTTCTTTCAGATTACTCCAGCATATGGGTAAATCAAAGTTTGAGGTCTTCTGTTGGCACAGAATAAGAACATATGCTATTCTTATAAACTTCACATACTTACTGGTTGTGGCTTTTATTTCCTACCATGTATATTTTTACATGTTTTTCTCCTAAAAGAAAAGTGGACACAATGTTTAAAAGCTAGCCTTTGGACTGTTATGCTAATTGCTTAGAGGCTTTTGACACCTCCAATTATGATGTTAAAGTTTCAGTATTTATAACAGGTGGTCCGTGCTCTGACTCCTTTGTTGGTCAATATTTTTATCTCCCTGGCAGATATCCCTGCTCTCATTTTCTTGAGTTTTTGGTTCCAGAAAAAAGAAGTATAAATGTAAATCCCTAATTAGCAACAGAAAGATAATGAACTACTATTTCTGTTGCTTTCTTGTAACGTCTTTATAACATAGCATGTACATTAGTATAAGTAATTATTACAAGTATTTCTCTTTATATAGATCCTAAAATATAGAGGAGTGTGTAAAAGGAAGAAATTAAGAGTTAAGAAGGACTAATTTACTACATTTAAAGTTTTCTGGGAGTAAGATAAGGGAGAAATTTTCCTTGAGCATTTTAAGGCTTCGCTTTTAGAATTAGCGGGAAGGTTTTGTTTTTGTTTTTGTTTTTTTTTTTAATATATTATTTAAATCTTCAGAGTGGTACAGAAATAAAATTTATGTGTTAATTATTTTTAATAGTTATACAGGATGATTTTTGTAAAAGTAATCCTAAGTCTGCTAAATAAACAGTACAGAAAAAATTACAGTGTGAATTAGTGTATGAAGATACATAGTGTAAAGGTGATGGTGTAACAGTGATAGAACTCAGTGTTTTTCTTTAAGTTCTGATTAAAAGTCAAATTGAATGACCGTTTATAAGCATCTTGCATATTTAATAATTTCTAGCTTCAGATTTGCAAAAGTTGTATCTTGTGACATTAAGGAATTAAGTTTTTCAATGTGTACTCCTTTAAGTTACATTAATATGGTGCTTTCTGAAATCAGTCCTTTGTTCTTGCCATATGTAAATTCTAATCCTGACTTATTTTTGTCTACTTGGTTAGTTTAACATGCTTGTCATGTCTGCTTTTTTTACCATTCTCTGTTTATTTCACTGTAGTGCTGAACAAAAGCTGTAATTTCTGTTCCTGCTTTGATCTGTCTTTGTCCTGAATCAGAAATTGGACTATTTGCATTTTTAAGATTGATACATTTAAAAATAAGATTCCTAGCAATACGTTTGAAAACATTTTGTTCCTGTACTTCTTAATCAAAGTGAAATATCTCTGGCTATGCTACCAAGACACAGCACAAGAGTCTGAAAACTGTTTTGTGTTACGGGAGATTTGCATAGTGGAAAACGAGATGTTGATTTTCATGAAAACCAACCTTTTCCTTGAGCAAGTGTTACAACTGAGAATTCATGACCAGCTTAGACAAGAATACTGTAATGCTCAGCTGTGACAGAAGCTTGATACTTAAGTAATTTGGCAGTGGCTGAGATCCTCGTGCAAGTTTCTGGTCCTGTTTAGACTGGATCCAGTGCTCTGTTTCCTGTTTGTGGCTGAGGACATGCTTGAACTGCAGGCATGTGTTTACAGTGGTGTAAAGGGACACACCATGGCTTTTTGAATTGCCCAGATAACATCCCTAGCTGAGGACTTTCTGACTGTCTTTATCTTCAAGTATTGTGAACATATGGTCTTAGTTACTGTGCAACTTTAGGTTGATTTTCACCAGAACCAATGTTTTCACATCATCATTTCTCAGTCATATGAGAGACTTTATTTGCTATGGAAACAAATATATGCTGGGCACGAGATGCTGACTCTGGGCCAGTTGGACTCTGTAGTTATTCCTGGGTATGTGTTAGGGCAGTAAGAGATAGTTGGCTCGTATATTTAGTACTTTTTCCTGTACTTTGTTGAGCTGTGCATGGCTCCTGCCATGCCAGGAAGGGAGGAAGAGTGCAGGCAAGCATGGAATGGCCCATCACCCTGTGGGGTTTGTGTGCCCTTAGTGTGTGGATGGTGGCCTGTGGCTGTGGACAGGGACAGTTTTGGCATGAAGTAAAAATACGCTTTGTGTGACATATACTTGTTGCATAATCCTGTTTTTCTTTCTGAGCTTTTGCTGGGAGAATTTATTGATCAAAAGGCTTTACCATTTGCTTACGAGATTGAGGCATTTTAACCGCTTCTTATCTTGAGATATTTTTAAAACTTCTACAAAATACTAAAGCCTCACTGGAATTTTTTTAAAATGTATTTGCTGAAACATTTGGTTTACACATGAAAATAATCACATTGTTCAATACTGAGTTTTTAAATCATCTTGATTTCCAATACATCTGTTTTTATAGCAGCCCATTTTTATGCTGGGTTTTGTAACTGTTGTTATAAACAGGGCATTATTATACACATAAGTGAATTTATGAAAATTAATAATCCTGTTTCATTCAGTGAGGAGTATTCTTGTAGTCAGATATTACCCAAAATTGGCAGCTCCTGACATTGCTAAGAAGCCTGTGTGAATAGCGGGACTTTCATCAAATGTAGTATCTTCAAAATCACAACCTTTAATTGGCATAGAAAGCTTGTCTTCCAATATATTAAAGAGTATCTTTTACATTTTTAAAATTACATTCTCCCATTTCTAACTGCACATGATGAATGTTCTGTATTTTGAGAATGTGCTGTTCTCAATAAATACTTAATTAAAATACCGTGTTTGGATGCTTCATATACATATGATACAAAATGTACGTAGGTCTTTAACAACTATTTCATTGGATGTTGCTTTATTTATAGAAGTAATTGTTAGTAGTCTGTAATAATGGTACTTCTTTTAGCAGGTCAGATTGTTTCCCCACAGTCTGCTCCAGCCTGTATTGAAAACAAAAATGATGTGAGCAGAGAAAACAGCACTGTTGACTTTAGCAAGGTGAGTGTTCGCTGACAGTGAAAAGAGCTTTCTGACTACAAAATAGATCTTTTAAATTAAATCACATGAATCCATGTGAATCAGCAAAAGCTATGAAGTGCAAATTTTACTTCAGCATTAGTTTTGTGTGCACGGCAACACAGTTGTATACAACAAAAAAGAAGTTTTCATTTTCTTGATAAACTACTGGTAACAGGAAATCACAGTTTAGAAGTGTGTATAAATTTATTGCATGACAATATCATAGGTGTGCAATTTGTAGGGGGAATTTTTACAAATTAACAGAATTACCTAAGTAGGAAAGTAATTCGGAATTCTTTTAATTCAGATTTACCTCTCAAATTTTTACTTTTTTAGAAGTAATGCATGAATGCAAACTATGCTTTTTATAACCTGAACTCGTGGATTCCAGATGTCTCAAACAGAATGTGTTTCTGTAAACCTATAACTTAATTCTTCTGGCAAGCCAAGATATTTCAGTACTCTTCACAAAAGATGTTAACTGTGCAGTAGTGGAGATTGCAATGACAGTTCAGTGTTAGATAGCAAAGAAAACCAAACAGCTTCTCAGCTGTAATGTAGAGGAGAATCCTAATTTGTTTAAGAAGTCTCTATGTACCTAAAACAAACTGTCACATTAGATACAGATGACAGACCTGACAGGGATAGATGACTTCAGCTGACACATTAATACAACAAAGGTTGAGAAAGTGAAGAAAGGTGATTTAAACCAAAATTCTGAAGAGCAGCACTTTGAGTCTGTTGAATCTTAATGTTAGTGCAACTGCGCTAAAAGTAGAGTTATATGATTGCTCCATCTGGTGCCAGACTTAGTTCCTAGCAGCAGTAGCTATTTGCACCATTCGAATTCTTGACTGAACATGCCAGACTAGGAATGGTATATGGCTAAAATAAAGATGAGAAACAGATCTTTTTGTCAAAGACAGAAGAAAGGAAACTGGCTGGGGGCGACGTATTATGGGCCACATTTCTACAGAGGTAGCAAGGAGATCTATGAACAGCAACAAGTTGTTAAAAAATTAATGCTAATACTTTAAAATTATTTAAAACTTAGATTGTAATGCTTTAAAAACTCAAGTATGATTTTGTTTTCCTGATGTTTATATTAAAAGTGTTAAATAAAGCTAATTGTTTTGGTAAGATTTCGAATATCAAGATACAAAATTTTGTAAAGGATATAAATAAAGCTGTCAGTTCAAAATTAAGCTGTGCAGAGGTGAGGCTCATAACAACCCAAAGGGAACAGCATGACTTTCGGTAGTGCTTTTCTTGCACGTTTCCCCAGTTGTTTTCAGTGTTGTGGGATCAAAATCCCCCAGTCTGTTATCTAGCTGCATGATGTTTGTATCAAACAGGATTGGAAGCTGCATCCTTTGATCCTTCACTCACTATTTTAGTAGTACTGCAGCTTTTCTGATCAAAAGAACTCTTCCTATTTAAACTGGCCTGAGAAGAGATCAACATGTAATTTTTTTACTAGCCTTGGCACTATTGGATACCCACAAGGATGTGAGGAATGTGAAAGGAACAACTTTTGTTTGCAGGAATGAAATAACAGTAAAGGATTGTAATCTAAATATCTTTTTTACTGCCTTTAAATAGATCCATTTATCCTTTTGAAGATGCATAAGTACAATTTCCCCTTGAAATGTGCTATTGCAATAACTCCCAATGGTTATAATTGAAATTATATGCACAGATTGAGAGGAAAGTAGAGCGGTACACTAATTTTCTCCTGAGTATTGTGATTTCTTGCTCTAATTTTGTTCACATATTAATTTCATGTATCTTCTACAAAAAAGCACCTTTGACTACCTCACATATTCCCTCCTTGCTAATCTGTCCCCCTTGGGCTACTTCAAATATTCCAAATTTTGGAGTGGATTCAAAAAGCTGACTTAATCTGAATACAGCACTGAGACTGTGTTGATTGTATTGGCATCTATTTATGAATAATGTAAGCCATTAAATGCTGTCTTGAATGTTACTTCAGCAGCACAGAGAGGGAGACATAGTTTCTGGTGTTTGAACTTGTAAATGTGTCACTCTTCTCCCTCTTGGGACACCACTAGGACTTTGTATTTTTGGGGTGATAAGGAGGTGATCTATCACAGCACCACTTGATCCTGTGTCTTGAGCAAGATGGGGATGGCAGTTTTAACAGCTGCATCTGGCTGATCTCTGCTTCTTATGCCAGAGGCTGAAGGGAACCCCACTTGTCCTTAAATACAAAATGTATGAAGAGTCCATAGTTGCGTCCCTTCTCATGGTAACATTCCTATGCTCCACATGGAAACATTATTGCTGAATTAAACCCTGATCCCATACTGACAGTTTGCTCTTCCAGACACCATGTGAAATAATTGATTTGCTTTGAATACTAGTCGGCCTTGCTTATAAATGAATCTGGTTAATATGTGTCATGGCTTTCTTAAGAAGTGATGTTGGGTATTTTCTGTTTGTCTTCATGTCAATTTATGTTTGGTTCTGGGGAAGGCCTCCACTACCATTTTCAGTCCTTGAGTTGCTCTGGAGTGGAATAGCCTCCACATCAGTTATTTAGTTCCATGTTTATTTGGAGCTTACTGGGCCTATTTAGTGCCAGGTCACGAAATGTGGCTCAGGTTAGGGTGCAAATGAAGATCCACATGAGGTCTCGACAGCTTAAGACTGCTTTTGATAAGAGATGTATAACAGATAAATTAGATGAAGCCTTTGAAAGATGCAGATTCTGCCTTTGCCTTAAATTCACTTGAGGGCCACCTCCGCTCTTGTTATGTAGTGGAAGTAACACCTGGGGTTCAGGTGTATTTGCCCAGTTTGATTCTACTCTGCCAACTACTTTCCTTTTAACTGGGGCTTCCTTTACTACCTAGAAGATTGTGGAATCTCAAGATGATAAATAGTACAGGAAACATAACTGGAAATACTTTCTGGTAGACAGGAGACTGAATGTTTCCTTCAGATCTGAATATTGATCGTGTGATCTGTATGTTAGTGGGACCTTAAGGTGACAACTGTAACGTTGTACCTAAGACATTAGTTATTAAGTGTTAAATCTGTTCACAAGGTAAAATCTGTACCGAATGCACATTGCTATAGACCTGAAAGACTGCTTCCTTTCTCTCAACTATAAATGATCTAAGACACCAAAATTAGGTGCAGAATGAATCTGTGTGGGTTTTGTATTTAACCCTGAAGACTTCTTTTGTGATTTCAGTGGGAAATAGAATTTACCTCACTGATACTTTACCTGGAAAAGGTACTTGGTCTCCAACCTTCCAGATTGCTTGTTTAGCTTTATGAGGCAATTGGTCATGGTTCTAGGTTAGTTTTGGATAGCATTAGACATCTCTCTGTGATTTCAGAAAAATAAGATTTCATTACACAGGCAACTGTGTTATATCTGAATTCTGATTTAGTGCCAGAGCCATTTGCAAGAAAACAATTTTCTAAATATTACCAAAAACTATGCAAACTAGTACTGACAGATGGCTGTAAGATAGACATTAAAATGGTCCACTTTAACAGTTTATATTGGATTTGGTTGCTGTTGTTGTGTTTAGATTAATAAAAGGAAAGCAAACGACAAAATTCATGCATTTTGAAACGTAGACAATACTGGTGCATAATGAAATAAAGCATACATTATATATGCTATTACTGCATGTTGAACTTTGTTACAGAGTAAACTCTGGACTAATACTAAGGAAATAAATACAAATGAACACATTCCAAGGCAAATACTTTGAGTTTATATAGCAACGTCATGGTGAAGCTGTGTGTCTTTTCCTGATTTTCTGCTGTCCCTATTAAAGTCAACATCACTGCCTTAAATCTCCAAAGCTTTTATTCTGCTTTGTTCTTTCAATTTACTCCTGAGACAGTCATGGTCATAGCTTATTTTCTGTTACTTTCAACAGAAGGGCAACCATCTTTCATTAAATCCCAAACCAAAAATACATCTCAGAGTAGTAGAAGGAAAATTATGTGTAGTGGAACCTGGCTTTCTTCTCACTGAGATTATAATATGACAACTGTGAAATATGAATTCATGATTTCCAGAATTCTTAACTACAGAAAAATAAGGTGTCTTCATTTCTTCTACTGTTATGACTTAGTGATTCTGTTATGAATTACTGATGCTGTTACGGTTATTGATAAAAAGTATTACTAGGAAATTAATATTGTATTCCTAACAAGATTTCAAATGTGGGTTTTTTTGTCTTTATAAATTAATTCTGCAATATTTAAACTATGTTTCCAAGAAAAAATTAGTCAAATAATGAAAGACAAGTTGCTTGGTTTTGAGAAATACTTTTACTTAAAAAAATATTCAACAGACAAGAATAGTAGAACTGTATAATTGAAATGTCTAAGATCATAGTGCAGTGACCAGAGAGTCTCTGTCAACAGATAGTGGAAAAAATACCTGTAAATAGCTTTTAGGTTATAATTTAATATACTTTTCCCAGGTTGACCTACACTTTATGAAAAAGATACCACCTGGAGCTGAAGCGTCAAACATCTTAGTTGGTGAACTAGAGTTCCTGGACCGCGCGGTTGTTGCTTTTGTTAGGTTATCCCCTGCAGTGCTGCTTACAGGACTAGCAGAAGTTCCGATTCCAACAAGGTACAGTTGGTTTTATTTCTCTTCATGTTTTTCTTGGTTTGTGGAGGAAGGGTGATGTGACCTTCAGCTTTTGTCAGTTACTGAGTTGCGAATTCAGTTCTTTCTTTAACAAAGACATTTATTAGACACATCTCTCCACTCATCCTTTGAATGATGTATAGATATATTCAGAAACATGCCATTTGTGTCTGCAGATAATAGTTCTTCACAGAAGTAGAAATGATTGCTTGTTAGGTTACAGCACAGAGTTTATCCTATACAAATTGATAATACTGCAGATGAAATACTAAGGTGAAATATTCAGCTTCTTAGAATATTTCATTTGAACTGAAACTACTTGTGTGATGCTGCATAATTATAGTCAGAAGAAAGAAAAATGAAGAGGAAATAGAGTAAAGGGAAAAAAGAAACTGTGATTTGATTGACTAGGGAAGAGTGAATGGAGAACATGCTGTAAATCTCATACTCCTCTAAAAGCTACTTTATAGATACTTGTATGTAGTGAATGTGATTTTTAACCATAAATTTTTAGTAGATTAGTTTGTTCTAAGTTGAAACTTTTTCCTGATGAAGTACTTCAGTTGTGAGAACACATTATGAGCGATTTAAAAAAAAAAGAAAGTCTAAAATAAACTTTGTAGTCAAATAGAAAGCATTTACGTAGACCTTCAGGTATACTGTTTCCTGCTGGTTTTGATTCAGATCAAAACTCTGAAGTGATTCACCCATATCTGAGTTCACTGACTTAACTATTATTGCAGTCTTTCTGTTTTTTCTGTATTTGTGCATATGTTTGTGCAAATATTCTGTCTCTTGTTCCCCTTCCCTCTTTTAATGTTTATAGAGCTAGAATTCTGACAGAAGACAGTGTCTTCCAGTTGTTAGGGGCACTCAGGAAGGAGTGTTACGCTATGAAATGCAATGCTGAGACTCAGATCCTTACTCCTAGTCAGATAAACAGTATAAAATTTTGTTTTATGTTTTAGTTACATTGTAGTTACTTTGTATATGCCTTTGTCTTTTGACTTTTACATGTGTGTAAGGAGCTTTGGGGGACTGAGCTTTTCTCTGTAACCTTTCCTTGTAATCTCCCCCAGCTTCCCACAAAAAAAAAACAAAAAAACAAAAAACCAAACCCTACCAAAAGAAAACCAAATTGCCTTGATTCTTGTCCAAAAGAAAATGAAATAATTAAAATTCAGGATAATTAGGAATTTATGCAAAAGTGCTTATTTTTTGGAAAGTAAATGTTAGTCAAAAAACTGTCTTTTGCATTTTAGCACAACTGAGAACTTCAGTTATTTCATGTGGACCTATCCTCTGCATTTTATATAACATCACTAGCCTCAGGCCTAGAGTAGATACTATCCAGAGCCTTAATGGGAGTAAGAATGATTTAAAAATGCTTTATATTCAGGGTAATTTAACTTCCCCAATATTGCGCTAAAATACCCCCATCAGAAAATAGTTGATTCTGTTGAGTTAATAGAATTAAATAAATTAATGTGTTCTGTACATAGATTATAACTCCATATATTTATTATGTAAGATGAGGTTTGTTATGTAGGGAGGCTTTGATAGTCTCACTCAAGTCTGACTGTGAAGCTTATGGTATATTTTTGGAAGTTATTTTCATATTTTTTTCTAACCAGAACTTCATGTTTAAATGTATGTGTGAGGATCTTGAAGGAGATTATATATAATATTTGTCTTAGAGGTTCTTCTAGTCCAGTTTTTAAGTTTTTCTGTAGTGTATATAATCACTTTCAACCGTCTATCCTTTGAAATATTGAAATTTACCTTTTATTTCCAGATTTTTGTTTATTCTTCTTGGACCACTGGGTAAAGGGCAACAGTACCATGAGATTGGAAGATCAATTGCAACACTAATGACAGATGAGGTATTTTTATTCATGACTTGGTTTTAGTCATTTTGTACTGGCTGATGAGGTTTAACATGGAATCTCCAGTGTGGAATTGTGCAAATGAAATGTAGCTAATCATTCTAATGAGGCACAAAGTAGCATTCTAGTTCATTTCATGATTCTGTAACAGCCCAGATTATGCTGCCATAAGGAAATAACAAAATGAGAAACAATGTTCATAAGCAAAATTATCCTTACAGAGAAGATTCCATTTTACACAGCTATTTTCTAGTTGAATTAATTGTGTTTAAACTGCATAACCTCTATAACATTTAGCACCCATAAGGATGTTTTTCCATAGCAGCTGGAGCTTCTATGAAAACTAGTTCCTGGAAACTCTAGTCAGTTGAAGCTGAGATTGTTTGGTAGGAACTGCATGAAGTGCTTTCTGTTCCAGAGAAAAGGGGCCATTGTGAAAAAGGTTATGAGAGTATTCTTTCTCCATCTCTTTTCCTCCAACATACTTGTCTCCCATTTTTCACAGGTGTTCCATGATGTTGCTTACAAAGCAAAAGACCGCAATGACTTGGTGTCTGGAATTGATGAGTTTCTTGATCAGGTTACTGTTCTCCCTCCTGGAGAATGGGACCCAACAATTCGAATAGAACCACCTAAAAATGTTCCCTCTCAGGTTTGTACACTGTAAAATTCAGACACTTTTAAACGTTGTGATGAATTTTTGCCAGGTAGAATTAAGTCTTATGAGTTTAGCATTTAGCAGAGTCACTATATAGACATTTTGTGTGCCCTTTTGTTTAATTTGCTATAAAAGAACCTTTGTCTTGCAAGCATATGGTATAGCAATGACATTTTGTGTGGATCAATACTAATTTGCTCCTGAATGAAGACTGATAGTTGTATCTAAAGATTCAAGGGTAATTGGTCATAAGGATCTTTGATTATGTTGATCAGACATGGTTTGCTTTTCTTCTGAGCTTATTGCAAAAATTGATCAAAGCTGCCCGGCTTGCTACTCTTTACAATGTTTTCTGATGCAAAATTTTATGTGATCGATTCTTTAAATTTCTTAGACCACAATTCCTTCTATTCTGCTTAAAGAACTTCTCTTAGAATAAAATTTGCATGTTTAGTCTTTCAACTCTCAAAGCTTGTTTCCTTTGCTAAAATTATGTTTTGGTTGCTAAGACCCATGCAAAATATCTTTTCCTTCTGGTAGGAGAAGCGCAAGATCCCGGGCGTGCCAAATGGAACTGCAGCCCACGGGGAAGCAGAGCAACCTGGAGGACACTCTGGACCAGAATTGCAACGCACTGGAAAGTTAGTGAGAGCTTATGCAAGAGTTTAGGTGTTTTAAGTGATGCACTTCAAATGAATTATAATGGTCTGGTTCTTGCTCAAATGACTGGCTTGGCATATGATTTTTATTCAGGCGTTTTTTCCTGATTTGTGTTACCACATGCTTGAAAAGGACACTACATGCAAATTTGCAGAGAGAGAGAGGACAAAAGGATTTGAGTTTTCACATTGTATTTAGTGCAGGCTGCTTTCTCTATTATTTATGAAGGTCAGAGCTCTCCTAAACCTGACTAATATTTCTTATTGTTGTACAGCACAAAGGAAAAGTTAGGAATAGTCTTGTGCCATGTATTATGAATGCTTACAATTATTTTGAAGTTGAAGTTTCTTGGTTGTGCTGCTCTAGCATTTCTTTTTTACCTCAGTAAGCCATGGTATGTCCTGGTACATGAGGCTATGATTACCACGGTGGTTGCAATATACACACATTAGAAGCAAGAATTTGTCCCAAGGAATACTTAATTTCTTTCATCTAATATCTTGTGGTGTAAGGGCATCAGCTGTCAGTGGGTACCATAGCGCAGTCTAGTTGTGCTATAGACTTTTCTTCTACCTTGCTGCCAGTTCCTGCCTGCATAAGGCTAAAGATTCAGCTGCAGTTTTGGTGTACACAGTGAGGCAAAGGACATGATGGCCTGTAAGCTGTTCTCTCACCAATAAACCTGGTAATTGATGGCTTGAAGGATTGTTCTGATATTTAGGGAGATGGTAGCACTTTATCTTCCTCTTTAACCCAGCAACATCTGATACTTCGGGTGCCTGTGAGAAAAAGAGCATTGTGGGGATATTTACTTTAACTATATTGTAAGGGAGCATCTGTTCCTAAATATGTGATTATATTTAGCATAGTGTAAATGACAAAAGATGTCAGTTCTTGTCCTTGGAAAATTGTGGCCTACATTCAATTCTATCATCAAGTGTATTGAGGAACAGGTTCTTAAATAATGTGAAACTCTATATGTAGACATGTAGGCAAATGGGCACTGTGGTGGCTGATTAAACAAATGGAAAGAATTATTCCACATAATAAATAAGGTTTTATGTGTGGGAGCTAACAACTGTTCAGAAGCTTTGCATCTGGATGATCAGCTGAAGATTTTATGAGAGAAACAAGCAAATCAGTTTGTTTTAAAAATGCCGTTTCCTGATTAAAATTGTCAAGACAGGTTCCCGGAAGCTTTTTTCTGGGAAGATGAATTGTAAGAGTCTGTATCATTTGATCAAAGAACAATAACTTCTCTTCAGTATATTTAAAGCAATACTGTGGAAGAAAGTTCGAGATGCCTTTTTCATTAATTCGACCTCTTCTAATTTTTTTTAGATTTTTTGGAGGATTGATTTTAGATATAAAAAGAAAAGCTCCGTTCTTCTGGAGTGACTTCAGGGATGCTCTCAGTCTGCAGTGTCTGGCATCATTTTTGTTTCTCTACTGTGCTTGCATGTCTCCTGTCATCACATTTGGTGGTCTGCTGGGAGAAGCAACTGAAGGTCGTATAGTATGTGTTAAATCTGAACTTTTAAAACAAACATTCCTAGGTTTGTGGTTAGTATTTGCTTACTGTTGCATGAATCACCTTTAAATATTGGTTTATATTCAATGTTTACAAGGCTACAGAGTAAGACGTTGCAAAAAGAACCTGTTTGAAAATTTATGGACACTTCTTTCTGTATCATATTCAGAGTGCAATAGAATCGCTGTTTGGAGCATCCATGACTGGAATTGCCTACTCCCTCTTTGGTGGACAGCCTCTCACTATACTTGGAAGCACAGGACCAGTTTTAGTGTTTGAGAAGATCTTATTCAAATTCTGCAAGTAAGTGAAGATCACGATACACATCATCCCTTGGGTGTTGTTAGGTAGAGATACTGATCCCAGAGTTCCAACATCTGCAGAATGAGATCAACGGTTTGTTTTGAGTGCACTGCTTAGGCTTTCAAAGTCTGAAAATTACGCAGTCACTGAGACAAGTGAATTGGTGGTAATGCAAAAAGGTTGATTTTTGTTGTTGTTGGTTGATTGGGTTTTTTTATTGGATCATTTTCTACTCTGAGACAATACATTTTAATCTGTGGCTTTTCTCATCCCTAACTCATGGAAAAGGTTTTACCTCTCACCCAGATGCCATCTTTCAATAATCATTAATATAGACCCTGCCCTTCCTCCACCTAAACAAAGAAGGGGTGGAGCGTCATACCAGAGCAGCGTATCCCCATGTTTACATTAATGTGCTATGCATGACATACCTCTGCCATAGAGTGGGTAAAAATTATGTCTGCATCTCGGTGACCATCATGCTTCTCTGCAGTCATATTTGCTTTTCTGCCTCATTGCTGTGACAGGGACTTCTTCATCAAAATCTCCTGAGCAACATACGGTAGGAGACCCTGCTTACCACCCCAAAAAGCTCTTTTCTCACCTTCAGGTGGACCTTTCAGTTCTCTGTGATAGTGTCATGCAACATGGAGCTCTACTGTCAGATGCAATGATCATACAAGATTTTGATGAAAGTTGTTATTATAGCTACTCTTGCAGCTTAAGAAGAAATTGGCAGATGTTGACTGTTCACAAGACAGAATATGGGATAAAAGTGGGTGGACCTTACATACCTCATGAGTGTGACTACTCTCAAAGCTGTTTGCTCATTTTGGTAGAGACAGAGCTCTCTCGTGTCTTATTAACTTGGAGGAGAGCTCAGGTCAGGAGGTGACTTAACAGTGTCTTCAGTTCACAATAGGCAAATAATTTCCATTTCAGACTGTCCCCAGAATCACACGTCCATCCCTAGGCAAAGGAAATTTTGGAGGCACCTTTTTTGCACTACTGTGGCTGGACAAAACATAACATAAACTGTGTTTAATTATTTTTTTTTGGTGTTTTTTGTGGTATTTTTTGTTTTTGTTTTTGTTTTTAGAGAGTACGGGTTGTCATACCTTTCTCTGAGAGCTAGCATTGGACTGTGGACTGCAATCCTGTGCATCATCCTTGTTGCAACTGATGCAAGCTCCCTGGTCTGCTACATTACCCGGTTTACTGAAGAAGCTTTTGCTTCTCTTATCTGCATCATTTTCATTTATGAGGCCTTAGAGAAGCTATTTCATCTCAGTGAGACATACCCAATCAACATGCATAATAATTTGGATCTGCTGACAAAGTACTCGTAAGTAAGACTTTATTTTTTTTTTCTGTTAACACCGTTTTGGTTTTGTTTTTTCATGTGTTGTGTTTTCTCTATGAGGAAAGCAAACCAATGCACACCAGGAAAAGTTTGCAGTAGTTGCAAACTCAACATGTGGAGAAGCTATTGAGTTAGGCATGATGCTGGCATGTGGAAACAGTAATTTTTAGAGGTATGTTTGCATGCAGTAAGCATTTACTTAAGATAAGTGAAAAATATCTTGACTTGGAGTTTGGAAAAGCTTACACACATGCAACTCGGAAGACATAGATTGCAAGAGTAGGTCCTTATTCACATTTTTGTTTAATGAGGTGTAGTTCAATGATCTGTTACTATAGCCATGTACTGATGATTTATAATATTTTATTGAATGTTCAACATTTTAATATAATATTTATGTTTTTTTAGTTTTTGGGTTGTTTTGTGTTTTCCTCTCCCAAACTGAAGTATTGATCTACCTAAAAAGGATATAATTTGATGTATTTTAACTCCTCCTCCTGTATTTTAACCTCTCTGACAGTTAAGGATCAAGCTTCTGTAACTGAAGTGGATTTGGAATTCTTAGGTGCTTCTCAGCAGTGATTGATTTTGTCATAATCAATTTGTTCTTAATAACAAGATTTTTAATATAAGTCCATTTAAGCAGCTTTAGTTTATTTGTGGAGTTTTGACAGGTATTATTCTACCTGGGGAATAAAAAAGTGAATGGTTTTAATCAATACAGTTTCATTTAGATGTAAAACCTCTCGTTTCTGTAATACGAGAACAAAAATGTTCTTCTAGTAAAGGACAAGATCCTCGTCTGTCCTGAGGCCAATTAAGCGTGGTCACCTCAGCAACTAGAATGTCATTAAAAAGCATTTCCAGAGAAGATTCACCTCTAGAAATGTCTTTGTTATTTCACTGAACTCATTTGAACCCTCTTCATGAGCAGGGTGGGGCCCAAAAGGAACAATGCTTGAACAGTGCCACATCTTCTGTTCACTGGAAAAACAGGAGTGTCTCAACCAAATGTCTCATTTGCATTTTAAGCTGGGAAAAACAAAACATAGAGAAGGAGAAAACATTTGAGCTTTGTATATGTTATCGCTAGAAAAATAGTTAGAAAATGCTGAATCTGAATGCACATTATATACCTTAATACACAGAACAAGTTAAATTACAGAAACTATAGCTATGCTGTGACATACTCTCTCATCATGCTGAAAATCATATTTATCTCTGAAAGTTTGATCAGTAGACAAAGGAATATTACTTTGAAGAGAAAGCAGTAAACATCAAGAATAGACCATGTGTGCAGGTGAGGTTATATCCTGGTCTCATTTAATTTCATTTAAATTCTATGAAGTTGATATTTTACTCTGAAGAGCCTCATATAGCACAGTGTTTGTGGATTAAGTTTTCTTTTCCTAACTCCTTAAAAGCAGTTGTCTCAAAGGGAAAGAAAATAAGATGTTCTCATATGGTTTTGAAAGACAGATGTTGAAATACTATACAAAGACATAAAATTATTCAGAAACCATTTAGCAGGCAGAGCTGAGATGTTAAAATATGTAATGAAAGCATAAACACAAATAGCAATACTGATTCCTGGGTATGTAGTTTTATTTGTGGATAGCTGAATCCTGTGACACTGCTTGAGATTCCAGAGAAATAAGATTAACAGTCTTGCTTATATTGAAGGTACATTGATACATTTCTCTGTATTTATGAAAGCATTTTATCATCACAGTCCTTATGTTTACAAAGAAATGGTTTTGGTTTTATTTAAAATTCCATTCATTAATCAGAATCCCATATTAATTTTTGAAGAGTGGTGTTTATTTCCCATCTGACCTTGCTAACTCCTTATTGAATGTAGAATCTGCAGAGCATGCAGAATGATAAAAGAGCAGCAATTCTCTTCCTCCAGTTACAGCTGTTGACCTGTCATGTCCTACAGTGTTGGAATACCAGCACAACAGTTTTAGATTTTTCCAAACACAATTCCTGAAGGAGAAGTGTCTTTCAGATGTTTGGAAGAAAGGTTTGACCTGGTAGTTTCAAACGCATATATGGCTATCAAAATTATTTGATATAATAATTTTGTAGTTATTTGAGGTTATCATTTCATACCTATCATTTCAGATATTCTTTCACTCTGTGTAGATAGTACAAATAAATTGACTTTTAAACTTTTGTATTGCATTTCTCTTTTGGCATTTATGTTGTATCTTCTACTTGCAGCAATATCCTCTTTATTATTGATATCATGTCTATGGCAACTGACCTCACTAATACCAAAATGTTTATCTCTAAACATAGGTATAGGCAACATATCTCTTATGGGATGTGGCTTTTTTTTTTTTAACCTTAAGATTGATGAAAACACCATCGATTACCTTGTAAAAGCACATCTACTGATTCCAAGGATCTGTACTGTGAACACAGCAAGGTGATAATTCCAACCTCTTCTTTTATCTTCCCTCACTTCTCCTTCATCTGAGTTTTTCTTAGTTGTTCAGAACTGTTCCACCCAGGTTGGGAGAACAGAAAGATGTGCTCTTTTGGAGCAATTCTACATCAGCTGCCCAAATGACTAGTGCTTTCACAGCATGCTTGCTGCAGCCTGAACTCCATGGGTTTGCTGTGCAGATACACACATATTACTGTGTCCAGACACAGGGGCTATTTGCCCAGAAGGTATTACAATTATCATCCCCACAGGATCATCACAAGAAAAGACATTTCAAATAACCCTTTGTCCCTGCTTAAATGTCTGTACACGCCTCGGTTCCAGAAAGATCAGACACGAGAAGAACAATAGGAATAAAAGCTTACTTGAAATAAAAATCTCATTTTTGTATACTTGAAATTGGGGAATATTGCTTTCACGAGGAATTAGAAGCTTTTTCTGCAGCATCTGACTTCAGTCCTTCTACTTGCAGTTTAAATGGGTAACAAACTTGGGCTGAAACTGGTCCTTTCCTTAAAGGACCAGCATACTCTGTTACAGAAGCTAATTAGTATCTGCTGTTTTGCTAATTAAAACAGCTGTTTGCATTTTCCTCTTTGGGGATTTTAAAGACAAGTTTTTAATTGTTAGTAAAGCCTTGGCAGTTCTTTAATTAGCAGTGGGTGAACTTCAAAAGGTTGTGCGACTTATTTCTCTTTGAATGCTCAGCGAAAGCTTATGTAAAACTTTATCTTGGATCTGCAATTCTATGCTAGAAAATTCAGGTTATATTGTAAAATTTCTGTATTTTCCATGTTCTGCTGCTGCCCACTCAAAAGGTTGATAATAAATAGGTCAGGACACTGTACATATTAAAAGCATTAAGTGTATGCTGGGGTCCAGCCCTCCTCTCTTCCCCCATGGGCTTTCTAGGGTGCTCTGGTGATGTCCTCAGGTAGTCCTTCTACATCCCAGTACTGTTGCCTTTGCCCTGGAGAAGGCATGAGTTTGACCCAGTAAAACTCATTGGCATGCTGTTAGTACTGTCCTTTGAAGTACTAGAAAAACAAAGAAAATTGTAATTTAAAATGGTTGGTATTTCAACCAGATTGGAACCATATTTCAAGTGAGAAAGAAAACCCATTCTGTATTTTGGGTGGGTTTGAGTTCTGTCATAAACAGTCTCTGATGCAGAAGTTTCATGTAAAAGACTGTACTGCATGCATCTCCTTGAATTCTATTTGAGTATAGGAGTTACTACTAGTATCTGCCATAACAAGTCTTAGAAGGCTATAGAAAAAACAGAACAGTTGTTTTTTTGGTGTGGGTTTGTTGTTATTTTTTTTTTAATGAAGCAGACCCAAATATTTGAAAATCAGCTGAAAGCCCTTGTAAAATATTTCTTAAAACTTTGTAATTACCATTTTACCATTTAGGTGGGAGGTACAAGTTTGAGTTTATTACAGAATTCTATCTCGAAAACCCCAAAAATATCTTTATGCATGATCTGATTAATGTAGAACTAGTCCCAATGCACTTCTAACTCATTTTCTTTATTATACTTGTTTGCTGTTCTGTGTTGAAATATTTGCCCTAATCATCAGGTGATGTACCTGCAGGCCAATCCATTAATTCATATGTAACTTTTCCTTAAAACACCTTTTTAATGATAAGGACTCTAAAGAATAAAGCATTTAAGAGCTAAATCAGAAGAAGGGACAGAGACACCTGATTTTCAGTGTGCTACTGTGCTGCAGTTTATTTTCTTTTCAAATTGCATTGTTTTGAAGGAATTTAAATACAGTGGCTGCGTTGTTTAGTAAATGAAATACACATACACTCTGATCTGGGCTTTTCTTTCTTTCTCTTTTTTTCTGTGACCTTTTTCATGCCATTAGCATTTGTGGGTTGGCATAGCAACTCTCTTATTTCTGCACTCTCCTCCTCCTGCTTTTTCCTACCTCTGTAGCAAATATATCTCCAGTTAGTGACTCCTGTCTGGAACACTGGTACACGTCACTTTTAATGTGTATTTTAAATATTAGGATATCACTTTTGCTACGAAAGGAGAACCCTACAACTGGGTGGATTAAAAACAGAGGTTCTCAAAAGGAGAACAAAGTAAGCATCGTGGATGAAAGGAGCATGATTTAGAAAGCAATCCAGTATTTTTAAAAATACAAGCATTTTAAGATAGTTATCTTAGAATACAAATGACAGTTATTTCTCAGTGTGAGGTTGCTTAGATCTTGGGACTCCATATACGTTTTGGGTTTTATTAATTCTTTTTTTTTCAGAGTGATGAATTTGCGTTGTTTTTTAATAATTCTTTACCAGAAGTTACTCAATTATTAACAGATTACATTGAATAATTTTAAAGTGATTTCTTGGCATAGTAATATGCATATTGCAATCTGTCTTGGTATTGACATGCACTTAAGCATTAGGAGTAGAAAATCCCACTCTGATGTAATTAAGGAGCCAAGATCATGTCAATCTTGGTATCTTTTGCAGGCTATGGAAACCATTGCTTCTAGAAGGCATTGCAAAGATTTAATTTTGTGCATACTACTGTTTGCACAGGCAAGTTTTAAATCATTCCTTTCTGAATAACTTAATCTAAATACATTATTATTGGATGCAAATTGTGTTGTTTTATACCCTGTATTCCTTAAGCTGCTGCTGATGGAATGAGAAGAGTTAGTGATGATAAGCACAGAATTTCTCATTAGGATCCCAGGCATGTAATTGAATTCCAGTTCCTATAATGATTTCTTTGAACTCAAATATGAGTATAGATTTTCCTTTTCCATTCCCTTATATTATTTCTGAACCAGCATTATACTGAACCTCTTCTCCTTGGGTGTATGATTTTTTGAACTTTGGAAACATGGTGAAGCAACATCCTGGAACTGTTTCTCAGTGAAAGGTTTTAGATGGATTGTCAATATCACACAGTTACACTGTTCTGCACATCAACTTCTATGTATGTTAGTTACATATCATAGTACTGCTAAGAATGCATGGACTGCATACTGCACCAGGTAGCTAATAAAGGCCGACATTTATGAGTAACAGTCAAGGTTAACAAAACTCTAGTGTGATTAAAAATCTGTTTTCTGAACTTTCTCCTTGACAGAACAACAGTCTCCTCCTGATGGGCTATCCAAAGAAATCTGATTCTTTGAGATTTCTTCACTCTAACATGAGTTTCACTCCCTCAGTTTTATCTCTATGTGTGTGTGAAATTGTGCTTCTGAGTGCATTGTCTAGGTACTTTTACAGAATTTTCTGTCTTCCTCCTGAACTTCACCAACAAAACTATATATACTTCCAACTTCAGAGAATAGTATACATGGATGCCTTCTGATGTTCGTGATTGTCAGAAATGGGCTACTTAATGACTCAGTGGTCTAATTCAGGATGGCTGATCTCATGAATAAATGAAGAAAAAGTCTTGTCTTGCCATGACAGCTGTACTTTGAAAGGATTTTTTGATACTGAGAATAGAATTTAACTGACAAGTCCATTTCCCATCAGTATTAATTATTTTGCTTCCAGTCTCTTCTCCACTGAGACTTTGATTTCGTCACTATGAATTCTGACATGAGAAGGAATATGGTAAATTTAATGCTAGGGATATACAGGTCTGGGTTTTTTTTTTTGTAGGCATGGGAGAGCAGAGAAAAGTCATCCTCGACAATATCGTTGTTTCCTTTCCATAGCAGTAGTTGGACAAATAGAAGGACTCTGTGAGTGTCCATAATTCACATGAAGATGGTGTATTTGGAGACAATCCAAGCATGCATAGCATTCCGCTACTGATGTACTTTCCTTCAACCTTATAAATGCGGTTATAAGAATACTTATGCATATATTATTATACCTTACTTTAGAAACAAAATTAGTGACTTCATACCATCTTATTATTCTGTCTGTTATGTGATCACTTCATAGCACACTTGTAGAGCATACCCTGTGTCTTAGGGGAAGAACTTCCTGCTCATAGTGCCAAATACGTGCTCTGGTATTCAGCAAGACATTGTTTAAACAAGCACATTTTGTAACTCATTTGTCATACTTGCCTGTTGGTTTTTTTAATAAGATAAATGTTCATATTGAGCAAATCTCATTCTCTACCTTAAGTGAACCAGAAAGAGGTTTTGCCCTTTTAGGAAGGGTAAATGGTATGTTGGCTAATGATGAAGAAGCTGCAGTTGCATCTTCTATAGATCAGATCCTTAGTTAGTATAAATAGGTGTAGCTTGAAGTATGTACATGGTGGAAAAACAGGAGCTCCGAAACAGTGCCTTATGAATTGCATAAAATCATCAATAGTAAGTGCCTTCTAGTCTTGAAAACAACACATGGAAAAATGGCAAGAGCCTAAGGATGAATGGTCATGAGACTTTCGGAGAAGCTGTACCATTTACTTGTGTTTTATTTACTCACAAAAGCACTGTGCAAGGTTCTTCTTCAAAGCTCTTTTACTGGCTGTAATGGCAGCAGAATGGACTAGCACCATGCTGCATGTTTAAGGTCTGTATGGGGAAGAGAGTGCACGTGACAGGTTGAAGAGAGAAAATGGTGAAGAACACGCCTGAAGAATTAGGGCAAGACGTGGAAATTTGAGGGATTCCCCCAGCAAACTCAGGTTAAATTCAGTTGAACAAATAGGTATAGGGAATAAGTTTCTTCTTTTATAGTAAACAGAAAGTTGCAGTCAGGATGAAAGTGTTTTTATTGCAGAACCTTTCACCTGACTAGTTGTGCAAGTGATGTTTATTTTTTATTGCTAATCTATGAAGGAGGAAGGGAATACCAGCTGTACATCTAAAAGGTTTCTATTTTACTAACCCATATTCCCTTTCCCATTTAATGGTTGGACTTGATGATCTTAAAAGTCTTTTCCAACCTCATTGATTCTATGATTCTGTGATTGTCCAAAGAAAGAAGGATCATACAGTCTTTTTAGTGCCATTAAGGATAGCAATATCTATTACTTTCGCAGAACAAAGAACACTGCTAGTTGTCTGAGATGTCCCAAAGTTGTTCTTGTCAGATCCTAGCTCTGTTCTTTGAAAACAGCACAGGTTGTAGGAAATGTTGCACACTGAAGTTATGATGGCTGCCTCAACTTAATGAAATTTATGAAATTAAGACTTATGAAACGAAATCAAAAAGAGCTAGGAAAAACTTGGGGATGTTGAGAGGACTAAGAAGGGAAGGGGGATGCCATCAGTGACCTATACTGCCTGTATTGTTACAGTTGGATTGGTGCTGAAGATTTAGCTCCAATCATGATCCTCCTGTAAAAGGGAGAGAGGTACAGACTCCAGAGGATACCAGATTGTCAGCCAGACCTAAAGTGTACTATTTCTAATCTACCTTTGTACCCCATCTTGATTTGCCAGAGGCTTCTTGAGCATCTTAGAAGATATAATGGCAATAAAGACTTATTGCTGTAGTTGGTTTTCTAGCTAGCAGGTTCAGGCAGTTATTTTTCTTACTTTTTCCTTTTGTCAGTTCTGATCTTGTGGCATTTCTCCTGCAGTTTCCTGAAGTATGTCTTGTCTGAATTGGTTCATACCTCAGATTTATAAGCTACTTTGTAATAGGCTGTATTAGATATTTAAATATCCTAGAAGAAAGCAAGCTCCACTGATTCCTGCCTGGTTGCAAAATATGGACATTTAAAATGCTGTAAAGAGTGACCTGTGTCTGGGTAACTAGTGCCATTTTAGATTTCAGCCTTCATCTGCTTGAAAGCAAAAGCATGAGTCACCATAGACACTCTCACATTTGTGCCAACTGATCATGGATGTCACAGATACCATGCGGTATATAGGCACCCATGTTTAGATATCTGAATTGCTACCAGGAGATCAGAATGTTTTGCAGTAGCCAAAAACATAAAGATGCAAAAGAATTGTTCTGTCATCAGTGTGATGAAATGGGTGTATTGTGAGATTGGCAGCAGAGACTTCTTTTTTTCACTATAGAATAGTTGGTACTGTATTTGGAGCTGAATATGTTGCTTAGAAAATATACTTACAGGTATATATATATGCTCATTGATAATAGCATAAACTCCACATATATCTCATAGTGGGCAAGTGGTCAGCACTTTTAAACAACTTTACAAGAACTTAAGAGCCTTTGAACCTCCAAGAGGCAAACAGGTTTTTTTATTCCAGCCTTCTGAGTAATATTTTGTGAAGAAAGTAGAAAGATGTGTTAGTGGTTAACAGTTCAGCCTAGCTTAGTTTTTCTCCTGAGAGCTGACCTCTCAGATTAAAAAATGACAATGAAAGAGAATAAAAGTTTTAAAAGATTAAAGTAGAAACTTTATTTCACTAATGTGAGTTTCTCCTTACAGGTCAGTTGTGTTGGGAAATAGCCATCATTGAAGCAGTTACATCTGTTACGAAATGTCACATTTTGGTAGATAATTTTTTACGTTCTGGCACCATATGGTACCTCCAATTGTGTTGGTTTTGGGCTGGATAGGGAATTTCTTACTCTCTCACTTTTCTATAAAGTTAAATGTTTAGTATGATGCTGGAAGACAGTTATGCCATGGTGCAATCTCACATCAAAAGGTCAGTGTTGCCAAAGGATGCATAATATTGAAAACAATGTATTTTTTATATATATATTTAATAGCATTCTGCTATTGATGTACTTTTATATAATTTTATATACTTTTATATAATTTATATAAAATATATATTAAATATATATATATTTAAAACCACTGAGCTCATTGTTTGAATTATCTTCTCAGTAGAAGGCAGGATCTGATTTTTACAGTTAGGGCCTAATTCTGTGCTTGGGTGTGGGTGATTTTGGCTTGCATGATTGGAGTTTGCACAAGTCACTTATTGCTGATGAGCAATCTGCCATTGGTAAATGCCTGTGAAATTTGTTAAAGGCTAGACTGGAATGCTGTGAAGGAGGAAAGTGGTATTGATACAGAAATAAACAGGGTGATGATCTCATTTGAAGGTAAATTACTTGAGCTGTATTAAACTATAGCTTCAATTGTCAGGTTTCTGACTAAGGGAATAGAAAATTTGACTCCTTTAACTTTTAAATGTAGCTTTGCAATTTGCAGTAAGTGTAGCTGTACCATGTAGTCTTGGTGACATGCACAGTCTTCCCTTCTAGTGAGAAAGTGACTGTGATTGAACAGCCCACGTCACCTTGGCCTACTGTAATCAAACCTCAATGGGCCGTCGCCTGATGTCTGGCCAGTCTGCGATCAGCGATGGACATCAGAGGGCAGGGAGCTCCTGTACTCACAGGAAACAGTAGTAACCTGAAACAGCCACCTCTGTATTGTTGCATGAACATCAAATACTCCCTTGCAATGGCATAGACATACTGTTGACTTTATTACGTTACTGTAGCTCACTAGTTGTGATATGCTTCGTTTGACCCATTCCGTAGTATTTTAAACTATGCATTGAGCACACATTCATTCTGCACCTGGGGCCTGATCCAAAACATTAGATACGTTTGAAAGATCAGTGCACTTTAAGGACTTTTGGCTCAGGCCCTCTGTTTCTCTGAATGCTGTTGCTTCATTTTATTTTATTTTTTTTAATTGCTTTTTGTTGATGGGCTGTATGGTTTTTTTCTTTCTTTTATAAATAGCTGCATTTAAAGTAAAAGCAAGGAGTTGCACAAAGACAACCTGCATCTCTCTCTATGTATGTAGTAAATGCAGCTGTTGTCACATGTATAGTATTGTAATCAAAATACAGTGGTACTATTCTGTACTCATAATGTAGATGGTAGGATTTCTTACATCAAAAATACTACAAATCTAGATGAGAATTGTTCTTTTGTGGAAATATAAACAGCCACATAGGAATAGATGGCATGGGTAAGTGAATAAATGGATTGTCTTCTAGAACTGACATGCAAATATATGCTTACTGGAACTCCACTTCATAGTCAGATGTTATCCTGTCCCCAGCTACTCCCAAAGACTTTATCAGAGAGTACAGAATTTATTTACAGCCATCATAAGCACGTTAAAATACTGGCAGGATAGATAGTACTATAAATTTTTAAAGTGATATTAAAGAGAACTGCAAAACACACTTGACATGTTGGAACCTATTGAGTATCCTGCATATTTTAAAGGCTTTGTTAAACAGAAAACTTCCCACAGTTGCTTCAGAGGCTTTAAAGACTATGATTTTAAATTGCCTATTTGCAGTATTGTCCTCCCACACTGCCTCATCACGTTTTGTATGCTAAAATATGCAATATAGAATGAAAAGCATGCTTTCAAAGCAGCTGTGGGGAAAGAAAAAACAATGGCTGCAGAAGTTCACAGCACCTTTGGTGCTGGTGGTCTTGCAGAGCCCTGATGGTTGACTGGGCAGTTTGGCAGTTTCGCATGCAAAGGTGCTCTGGTAAAGAGAAAGAAAGAGGATACGGACAGTTTGTATTTGAGAAATCTATCCCATGTAGTAGAGGAGTGTTAGGTATAAGGGGGTGGAACAGGACTGGCACTTTCTCAGTATTACAAACTGTGCCTGGAGATATCAATAGAACAAGGGGAAAATAGGTGTAAAAACTTGCTGTGCACAGTGGTTTAAATATGTAATGTTACGTACTATATATGCATATGCACCTCACGGCAAATTATACTCTAGTAAATAGCACAGCTACTAAGCTACAAACTGCTTCAAAGCATGCGTTTTCTGAATTCATTTGAACTAAAATTATCTGGCAAAGCAGAGCACAATTTCAGTATGTCATAAAGTTGATAGTTTGGATTAATATCTGATAGATTTTTTATTATTAAGGAAAAAATATTAATTTGTCTTTTCAGATGCAATTGTGTGGAACCAGAACATCCTAGCAATAAAACCTTACGATACTGGCAGGACTACAATATATCTGCATCCGATGTGCCGTGGGGGAACCTAACTGTGTCAGTAAGTGAAATATTGAAACTTAATAAATAAAGGCATAAGCGTAAATAATTTTGTCTCTCCTACAGCAGCAAATATATTGAAAAAAACCCCAAAATTTTTCTGATCATATTTGTTCAATTAAAGCATAAAATATACTTAACTGAGCAAAGATTAACAGAGTTTGTAGCGTGATCTCATTGTAAGCATTTTGCAGCCCTTGATAGTACACATTAGAGCAGGTATTGTGCATTTTGTGCCCTGCTTTGGAAACTTCTTGACACAGTAGCACAAGAGTTTGACTGAGATTAAGTCTAAACATGTCAAATGACAATGGATTTGTCCTAAATTCTGCCAGATGACAAACCCAAAGCTCCTTTGAGTAGAAATACTCGGATGCATTTATTTCCTCTAAAACATTCTTACAGCTGGATGGGCTATATAGGAGAGTAGGAGAAGAAATTTTGTAACGTTTTCTGTTAAGTGAACAAATTTATCTCTTAAATAGACCTTGAGTGTTAGCTGTGTCAGTTGTGTCAAGTTTTTTGTTTGGGGGAACAAGGAGGGTGGGGAAGAACCAAGCTACAGAGAGTTTGGGGTGCTTGCATGGATATGCAGCTTGTTTCAAAATGGTGCATTCTAGGTTTTAAAGATTCATTACTTCAGGTTTGCCTTCCTTAAAACAATATATACAACTTGATTAAAATACTGTATTGATTTTTTCCCTCACAGATGTATCATTTAATTACACAGCCAAAGGGAATTGAGTGCAAAAGACACCAAATTGAAGTCCTCTTGCAAAAATATATCTGTATTAACCTCATTGTAGGCATAACCAAATGAAACACTTAAAAGCCAGTCCAGTGGACTGTCTTCATCACATACTTTTTTTTTCTTGCAAAGGTAGGAATGCAGAAGAACTGGTGTCCTCCAATCAGGAGTTAAGCAAGAGCAGCCTTCTATGGCTGCTCTGTGTTGATAGCAAGGGCTGCTCCTCAACTCTGTTGGTGTGGCAACAGCAGAGAGAAAGTTGAGAACTGCTGGCCTGAGAGATTCCAGCAGTCCAGAATGAATATTCTCAAAATTGCAGCACACTCTAAGAGCATCTGTGCAGGGGCAGACTCCTCCTCTCACTTTCTCAGATCTCTGACAGTGTTTTTCAGAGTACATTTGCATCTGAGGAAATCTAAAATAACAGATTTTGTTTTAACTATAAATGTAAAAGACCGGCTGCATTATATAAAACCCTGTAAAACTTCTGTAAAAGCTTATTACTGAAACTTCAGTTTACACGTGTAGCAGTATAACTGACTGGCTTTTCCCATGAGTCCCTATAGTTGTTAAAGAAAGAACTGAAATTTTTCATACTTCCCTGTATTTTTTTCTTGTAAGCATTGTCAGGAAACTTCACTTCTCCTGTTCTGGAGAATTGCAGTTAATGGTTAGACCTACTTGTCTGTAAGCGTTTGGTCAGTTTTCCACCATTGTCTTTTTTAATACTTGTTTCTTCCTCTTGTGTTGGATTTAAGTTTCAAGCTTTTGAAGATATAGATTAGCAATCTCTTAAAAAGAACAGCAGCATCAACAGGGGTTTTTTCCCTCTGTAGGACAAAATGAGTGTGGGCAAAGTCTTTATACCAATGGTTGCAAAATCCTCTCATTTCTGTGCTGTGCCAGCATCAAGGTCTAGCTCAGGCCAGAATAAGTTTTCTATTCGATGTCCCAGAATCTTGAGAATTTCTTCTGGATTTCCTGAAAAAATTTTCCCCACCTGAAACCTTTATTTCATCAATCAGAAGTGCATCATGTTTATCCCAGGTTTATTGCTATACCAGTATAAAAAGGTTTTCACTCCTTTGTTTCACAGTCACCAAATGTATTAACCGTTGTTTTCAAGCCAGCCTTTGTTCAAAGCCCAGGTTTCTCATAACATGTCAAGCCACAGTATTGTGACATGAGTATGATGAGCCAATGACCCAGTTTATTTGTTACTAAAAGATCCCTATCTGGCAGGATATTGCTGTCTGGAATCTCTAGTTCTGGGTACTGCTTTCTTTTTCCTAAATAATAGGTATGGAAGGATTTGGGAAGGATTGTAAATCCAGAGCTTGTAGCTCACATTTTTAGAGCTACTCTAAATTCTTCTGCTTGTTAACTTGGAGCAAGTATGATTTTAGAGAACTAAGGATGGTATTGGATTTTTTCTAGACATGTTTTCTACTGTACCTGTGTATTTGATAGTATATTGGATAGAATGAATGTTGCAGATTTTGGGTTTTACTGCATTTTATCAGAATGCTTTTTTTGAAGAAAAAGATAATTTGTGGGATGTGCTGCCCCCGTGTGGTATTAAATGTATTTACGGTCGTCTTTTAGCCTAATACTGTACATTCTAAGAACCTTTTTCTTTAATTGCTTGGCCTGTGAAGTTAAAACAAAAAATCAGTTCTTGAGAATGCACCAGGAACAGCCTTCCTCTTGGTAGCTTTTGAGCTTTGCTTTCCTCTCTTGCAAAGAATTGTAGAAGTGCAAGTCTGTGCTTGCAAACAGAAAATAAATGTGTATTGTATGTCTGAAATAAATCTGGGTTTATATTATTATATTTGATTTTTAATGACATTATGATATGTCTTAGTGATGTCATCATTTAATACTGATTAAAAAAGAGATTCTTTTGAGGGTTTGAGAGTTTTCCATGCAGAGTAGATGCAAACATTAGTTTTAATTTTTAAAACAATAAATATCTAAAATAATATTCCTAGTAATAAAATCTGCCTGCAATTTAGGTATGTAATAGGAAACAAACTCTCAGTGTAAGCATGGGTATTTTTCAGAACAATACTACTTTGCTCTCTCTGATAGGAATGTAAAAAGTTTCATGGAGAGTTTGTTGGACGAGCCTGTGGACATCATGGCCCTTATGTTCCAGATGTCCTCTTCTGGTCTGTCATCTTATTCTTTTCTACAGTAACGTTGTCATCCACACTGAAGCAGTTCAAAACTAGCCGATACTTCCCAACAAAGGTGTGTGCCATTTTTTGGATTCAAAGGTTGTTGTTCGTCATGTGTAAGCATTAATTCCATATGCATTGCAAATTCAGTTAACTGCTGGTGAAGTGGACACCGCGTCTTTTGCTGTTAGAAATTGTATCAGAATAAGCATGGTTTTAGCTGTAAGCACAAAATGGCTTAAGGCAATGAAGAAAAAGAAATCCTAAATCACATATCAGTGTTTTAGTTAAAATTGCTGTTTCTCTCAATAACCATAGGTACGATCTGTTGTCAGCGATTTTGCTGTTTTTCTCACTATTTTGTCCATGGTTTTAATTGACTATGCCATTGGGATTCCATCACCGAAACTTCAAGTTCCGAATGCTTTTAAGGTAATTGATAAATGATTAAAGAATTATTATGTTGACGAAGTACTGTGCTATAGTGGGTTTATTAGATTTCATATCATCAGGGAGTAGTGATACTCTTCTGAATTTTTCATGTTCATCAAGTACTACACAACCTTTCTGTTTAGAGGCCCATGTAAGTGAATGTCTCCCATCAGGCCCCTTCATGCTTCCCAGTGTCTTCTATGTGAGGATGAACATTGCTCAAATTACCCAAATCATAGACTGCTGTAATGTTCTGGATCTCCTTCCAAATTCTGGACTTATTATATCAAGTACAACCAAATCTGTTTTGACTTGTATAACTTCTCTGTTGGGTATCATAGAAAGTTTAGCATTTTCCTGTGCTCTTACATAGATTGATCTTAAAGGAAATCATATCCTAGTAATGTTCTTGTGTGTATTCTTGTAAAGTTTGAATGTAAATAATTCTGAGAGTTCTGACTGGTCATGCATGACTGTTTTTATAGCCCACCAGAGATGATCGTGGCTGGTTTATTACTCCTTTGGGGCCTAATCCTTGGTGGACAGTGATAGCTGCTGTAATTCCAGCCCTGCTTTGCACTATCCTTATCTTCATGGACCAGCAGATCACAGCTGTCATTATCAATAGAAAAGAACACAAACTGAAGGTATTCCATCAAAAGTTGTAATTTCGCTTTTGCTTTTGCTTTCTGCTCCAGGTTATGTAATGTGCCTTCATCTACTTGAATATGCTGGTTTATTTATGCTATGTAGTACCTTTCTAAAGTGTACTTTTTCTCAGTTGGTCATGTAGTACCTGTGCCCTGTGTCATTTGCTGCCTTACAGAAGTCTCTATGAATGTAGTTTAGAACAGAGATTCTGAATCAAGAAAGTGCTATCCTTTATGCTTTAATAGAGTATGATACCCATTCACCTAAAGAAAAAGAATCTGAAGTTAATAATTTCCTTAAGTGCCATAATATTAATTGCCTTTTTAGGTATTGACTTGTTCCACTGGATTGTATTTTGAAAAACTATTCAGGGGTTATGTTGTGATACAAAATTATCTTCTCTCCTCTCTTCATCCTTCTCTGTGTTTCTACCAATCCCATTTTTTCTATTCTCTTCCTATCTTAGAAAAGGGAGAAGAATAAAAGTGAGCTTTAGAGGCACAATGGGTTCTTAAAACATAGGACAACTTCCTGCTCTGTTCTCTAACACTTTAGCTGCCTACAGATGGAGAGAGAAAAAGGGACATCACCCCTCTGAAAAACTGTTGGACAAAATCTAGCAGCAGGTTTCTGTACATGTATATGCAGCGAGCTTAGGCTTTTTTTGACATACTTTTAATAAGCAGCAATCCAATCCCAAGTTGCTTTAAGCAAATGCATTTGCAACCTTCACTTTGCACTGCCTCTTCTTGGATGATTGTGACATTTGATATGTTCTTTTTTTGCCCTCTTTGTCAGCCTGGCTCTTCATGTCAATCCATAGCATTGCATGTGGTTAACTTGACAGATGCAGGAATTTGCTGCCAAGCTTTGGAATGCGTTTTTTCAGCACTGGCATCTGGGAGTCAGATGGTCCTCCTGGCTGCCCCCTTGTCTTGCTGCGTTTTAGTTTTGCTGGGGTCTGGTGTAGCATCACCTGTTGCTATGCTTCCTTTTCTTCCCATATGTCAGGTTCCTCAGATCATGTATGAATGTGAGGAAATGCTCTCGGATTCTGTATGCATTAGCAGATACATTCCTCATAAATGTGTCAGAAGGTAAAAAAAGGTGTCTCTGTTAGGATTTAGAATTAAACTCTTTCTTTGAGTGCATTGTGCATATAACTAATATCTGTGTTTGACACATCTCAGAGTTTGTCAGGATGTGTCACGGAGATAAGACTCAAAAGCACTTTTGGGGAGTGAGGGAAGGTTGCTGGAGTTGATTCTTTTCGTTTTCTTTACATGAATTCCCCTTTTTAAGTAATGTAAGCAAATAAGATGGCATTTTCATTTTGATATGTGGCTTACATTTTCATAAACCCAGACGCTTCCCATTTTAGAAGTAAAAGTTGTCTTCAGAAAGAAATGATTTGTTTGCTTCCAACTCGTTTTCCCCTCTTTTTTTATACTTCCCATAGCAAATTCTGAATAGTGCACATTTCAGCTTTTGGCAGTCTCTGTAGCAAACCCTTCCAAGTTTAGTTTAGTTACTTTTTTTATGTCAAAAGGCATTTGCATGGGTTTACAGGCAGAATTATGGTTCAACATGTTCACATTGTTTGCATGAACATCACTGTTTCATCAGACCATGACACTGGATTTGTTGCCATATTGTGAAATTTGGTGGAGATAACTACTTACCTGATGTTTTAAAGGAAGATAGCTTGAGTGCCTGCTTGCAGCTCTGTGGGTCCTGGATAATTCCTAAAATTGAAAAGAAATATCCCTCTCAGCTATGGTAACAGGTATCTGTACAACCAAGCTTGATGCCGATCATTGGTCATTTTCAAGCGCAGGTTGTACTTGCAGGTTTATAAATGTATCTTAAGATTTTACCAAAGGGTTTTATCCCCTACTATAAAAGCAAAGCAACATCATCCTGTTGGTAAATTTATAGAGTATTTGACTACTACAGAGATGATCCAAACCCAAAGGTTTTGTGCTGACTTCTCACGTGAACATTTATGATACAACTTGTAAGTATTGAATAGGGAAACTAGTAAAACAGTGCCTGACGATGAATATTAATTTATTGTTCAATGTATAACTTGGTTATAGTTTAATTTCTCTTAATTTATAGCTATCTGCTCTTAGAGAAGATGAAAGTGTATTAGTACTATCATGTGCTTACCATGTATAAAAACCTTAAAAGAATTTATGTGGTTTTATGGCTCTTTATAGCATAAACTGACTTTGCAAATACTAACTAAAGAATTTTTTGTGTAGAAAAGAATCGAAATACATATTTTTTTTGACCTCCTGTGTAATGATGGATGGAGGATCTATTAAGATTAGTGCAGTGGCAAGTTGGCAGTGTGGCTGGATGTTCTGCTTACTGTTATCCACAAAAGAGATTGAGTTAAAACAGAAAATATATATCTTTTTCATTGTCTTCCTAGTATCTCTTTTATAAGCAGGAAAAGTATTTGGTGCCCATTGTAAAGTGGAGTTATAATATATGCACTTAACTTGTAACTGGAATGAGCCTAATAACATAAAGCATTTCTTGTGAGCTAGCAGTAGTTCCCCTTAGGTAACCAGTTTGCCATCGCTACTGACCCAACCTGGATAACACATAAAGCTATTTTTTGCTACAAGTCACAAATCTTCTAATTGTCTCTAACTGTTCATTAGGAATGCCTGCGAGGAGTGTTCTCCTCTATTCAGATACCATTTTATATCTTCTTGTTGTCATTACTTTTTTTAACAGAAAGGATGTGGATACCATCTCGACCTACTCATGGTGGCAGTCATGCTTGGAGTGTGCTCTATTATGGGATTGCCGTGGTTTGTTGCAGCTACTGTCCTCTCTATTTCCCATGTGAATAGCTTAAAACTGGAATCAGAGTGCTCTGCTCCAGGGGAGCAGCCAAAATTTCTTGGAATCCGGGAGCAAAGAGTCACAGGGCTCATGATTTTTATCCTTATGGGCTCCTCTGTCTTTTTGACAAGTATCCTGAAGGTAATTTGGGGAAGTAAGGAAAAGCTAAAGAATACTGCACTGCACTGAACATTTCACTGACATTACTGTATTGTTTAATGAGTGTCCTTTCCAGGCATGTTACTAACAAACGTATGTTACACAATGATTATCTAAAGTAGAATTCTAATTTTGCATAGTAAAATGGTCACGGTCATCTAACATTTTTAAAACAAAAACCTTGTAATGAAAATCTGGCCTGACTGAAGTCAGAAGCAGTTCTGCCATGGACCTGCACTATATAAAGATTCACCCTTTTTTTATACTTTGGGCCCATGGCAAATTATCATGAAATGGTTTTGTCTAAATTATACCAAGAAGTAAATTTATTTAGAAAATTTAAAAGCATTTTGTGATTTCTAGAAAATTTAAAAATATTTTCACAGTTGCAAGAGAAGTTTTGTGTCTTCTTTCTTGGAAACGAACATGGAAATCTGCTCATGCTGCCTGCATACGCAACACAGCTCACCAGTGTCCTGAAAGGGGGTGTCTACTTATATGTCTATGTGACACCAGCTATATTCTTAATACTGGTTTTTAAGAATTGTCTGGCCACTGGCTTCAGTAAGGCCAGGCTTTAGCCTTGCGTGTTGTCACAGTGAAGGCAATAAGCCCTTAGAACTTGTACTTCTCAGTAGTATTTTATTAAGTGTATCATAAACCTTCACTTTGAAAACACATGAAACATGCATTTTATGTATTTAGTATTTAAAACAGATACTTATCTGTGGAAATATTCCTTTACCTACACACTGTACACTAGGAGGCTGAACATTTAAACTAGCCTTTTACAAAACCAGTCCTTAAATCATTTACCCATATTTAAATGCTTACAGCACAGAACATTTCTTTTAGCAGTATGGTATTTTGTGTATGTCTTGAAGATTTATCTGAGGATTATAGCTTTACTTTTTATTCAGATGCTTTCCTGAGCAGTCTTTTAAGTAAAGAATTTATGTATCAGACACTTTCTTTTTTTCATGGAGTTCTGTTAATTTTACTAATAGTGAATAAGGTATTTTGTAATAACTGGCTGTGAAGGGAGAACAAAACTATAGAGCCAGATTCTTCTTTTGCTTTATGCTGAGAAACATTATTAATTTGTACTTGAGTAACTCTGAATTTACAACTTGTCTGATTAATGCAGGCATATGGCGCTTTGAATTTCAACTGTTTAGAATGTCTTTCTAGAAGCATTTCAAATTGATAAATGGTATTTAATATGCTCTTCCTTTTCTCTGCTTGTTTGTGCAGTTTATTCCTATGCCGGTACTTTATGGAGTATTTCTTTACATGGGTGCTTCATCTCTAAAGGGAATTCAGGTAAAATGGATTTATGAAGAGTGTGTTACTGATGATGCTTTCTATAAAATGTGTAGTTATTACATTATTTTATTATCTTTTGTGTATAGTCTTAAAGGAATATTGCCAACCTTAAATTCCTGAAAGTGACTCACTTAAAAAAGAAAATGGATTCTCTCTAAATAGGGTATTCCCTTTAGGCAATGTGCTCCAATTTTTTATTTTTTAGGTGCTGATTTTTCTGTTCTCCCTTGTTATCAAGGGTATTTGGCTGAGCCTAAAAACTGAGTGATAACTATCAGGAGCTCTTCCCTCTTCCCTGCCTCCCTATTCACTCTTGCCTGCTGCCTTTTCAGTTTCCAAGTTGGTGTCTTTGTAGTGATACACTTGATCTTGAACTTTGCCTTCAGGGGGCTTTTGGCTGAGTTGCCCTCAAACTAACGTAAGTGACATTTTGAAGGTATTTCCTGTGCAAATAAAGGCCGCAGGCAGGAAAATGGAACTGTTGCAAGTCCCATGGGAAGTGGAACTGTTGTAAGTTCTGTGCTACTTAATTTCTGGCTTCAGGGATGAAGGACAAGTCTAGTGAAAGGGCAGCATTCCTGCAGTGGCCTTAAGTGGGAGTCCCCGGCCAAAACCAGGCACTCCAGCATTCAGGTCAGGATTGGTCATGGTATCCTATGTACCATTTCTCCTGGATGACTGCAGTGTTAAATGGCATGGTTGTCAAATCTTTCAGGCCACACACTCAAATTTTCAGTTGTGCTTTTGTTGAAAGTTGAGGAAGTGTATACTTTCCAAGACGATGGAGAAAGAACAATCACATGATGAAAACATGAATTGTATTGTATAAGAGGCTGTCAAATACAAAGAGCAAAGAAAATGCCCGATTGTTTCTTTCATTATATTTAAATTCTTTACTGAGAGTTAAAAATGTCTTGCCTTTTTTTGCCTATTATTTATAGGCTAAGCTGGGAACATCTCTTAGTTTTTGATTAGTGTTTTTCTATTCAGAGACTTTTTTTATAACTTTTCCTAGGTCTTACCATTTGGGTTGCTATTCTAAGGAGTGTAGTTTGGTTTTTACTAAGGTTTAGATAATTTAAACTTAATATGGTTCAGCTGTTTCTCAGAACAAGGGTATGAGAAAGTACTCTATTGAGGAGTTGTTTTAAGGCATGCTAAAATCTGGCTGTATTTACTTGGAAAAGTGATAGCATCCCCCTTCCTTCCTCTTCCCCCAAGCTGGGACAAGGAATGGAGATTTGATAAGATGTTTTTTTGTGGGAGGATGTGCTTTTTGCTGTTTCTGTGAAAAAGAAATCTGCTCAAATCTGGCCAAATTATCTGCCTTTAAAAAAACGCATTTTGCACATGCTCAATAAAAATTCCTGAAACTTGAAACTCCTGAAGGCTGTTGGAATATACCATAGCTCATCCATGCAAGGAGAAATGGTGCATTACCATCTTCACTGTGCCATAGCAGGTGACACAAAGTCTTGGGTCAGTGCGGAACCAAATAGATCTGAAAAACAATCATAGTATCATAGAATCATAGAATAATTAGGATTGGAAAGGACCTTAAGATCATCTAGTTCCAACCCCCCTGCCATGGGCAGGGACACCTCACATATGACGGTG